>JASANB010001843.1:0-43908 GCA_030248155.1 Sabatieria punctata
TTAAGAGTCGGTCCACGAAAAAATCAAACATTAGTCTGTACAGCTGATTTTTCAAAATCACCGCACAGATGTGAAACTTTCAGCGATTGAAGACCATAAAAAGAAATGAAAAAGTTTGCCATCCGATTTTCTCTAGCTGCATTTGAACCCAAGTTATGGACCCTCGAAAATCGGGATTTTGGCACTCTCCAGTGGCACCACCCTAACTTTGAACGGCTGCGGTTCACTAGTCTGTGGACGAAATGTTATCAGTTATGGCTGGTTAGAAAGACCATTTCAAGTACTTTCAAGCGCTTCTATCAGATTTTCAAAAAATTGGTCTGATCTTGTGCAATTCGCCGTAAACTTTAACAGGCCATATCTTAAAATTGAACATGGTATCTCAAAAAGTGGCTATCATATTCGGAATCTCCGTTCTTTTCTGCGTCTAACGGTATCAACCATATTTATATGGAGTTGCAATCTGACAGTCAAACGATCAGTTGAAAGTAGGGTGGTCGGACACTCAAAAATGCGGTTTTTTTGCGCTTTTCGGTCACCCACCAAACTTCGAAGGGCTGCCGTTCACTAGTCTGTTGACCAAATGTTATCAGTTGTGGCTCGTTAGAGAGACCATTTCAAGTAGTTTCAAGCGCTTCTGTCAGATTTTTTAATTTTGGTCTGATCTTGTGCAATTCGCCGTAAACTTTAACAGGCCATATCTTAAAATTGAACATGGTATCTCAAAAAGTGGCTATCATATTCGGAATCTCCGTTCTTTTCTGCGTCTAACGGTATCAACCATATTTATATGGAGTTGCAATCTGACAGTCAAACGATCAGTTGAAAGTAGGGTGATCGAACACTCAAAAATCGGGTTTTTTGCGCTTTTCGGTCACACGCCAAACTTTGAACGGCTGCCGTTCACTAGTCTGTTGACCAAATGTTATCAGTTATGGCTCGTTAGAAAGGCCATTTCAAGTAGTGTCACATAATGATAGTCACTTTTTGAGATGCAACGTTCAATTTTAAGATATGGCCTGTTAAATTTTACGGCGAATTGCACAAGATCAGACCATTTTTTTAAAAATCGGACATAAACGTTTGAAACTACTTGAAATATTCTTTCTAGCGAGCCATAACTGATAACATTTGGTCAACAGACTAGTGAACGGCAGTCGTTCAAAGTTTGGTGGGTGACCGAAAAGCGCAAAAAAAACGGATTTTTGAGTGTCCGACCACCCTACCTTCAATTGATCGTTTGACTGTCAGATTGCAACTCCATATAAACTTGGTTGGTACCGTTAGACGCACAAAAGAACGGAGATTCCGAATATGATAGTCATTTTTTGAGATACCATGTTCAAGTTTGAGATATGGCCTGTTAAAGTTTAGGGCCTATTGCACCAGATTAATCCTATCTTTTGAAAAACTGGCAGGATCCCTAGAAACTACTTGAAATGGCCTTTCTAACGAACCATAACTGATAACATTTGGTCAACAGACTAGTGAACGGCAGCCGTTCAAAGTTTGGTGGGTGACCGAAAAGCGCAAAAAACCGGATTTTTGAAAGTGTCCGACCGCCCTACTTTCAACTGATCGTTTGATTGTCAGATTGCAACTCCATATAAATATGGTTAGTACCGTTAGACGCACAAAAGAACGGAGATTCCGAATATGATAATCACTTTTTGAGATACCATGTTCAAGTTTGGGATATGGCCTGTTAAAGTTTAGGGCCGATTGCACCAGATCAATCCAATCTTTTGAAAAGCTGGCAGGATCCTTAGAAACTACTTGAAATGGCCTTTCTAACGAACCATAACTGACAACATTTGGTCAACAGACTAGTGAACGGCAACTGTTCAAAGTTTGGTGGGTGACCGGAAAAGGGCAAAAAAACCGGATTTTTGAAAGTGTCCGACCGCCCTACTTTCAACTGATCGTTTGATTGTCAGATTGCAACTCCATATAAATATGGTTGATACCGTTCGACGCAGAAAGGAACGGAGATTCCGAATATGATAGTCACTTTTTGAGATACCATGTTCAATTTTAAGATATGGCCTGTTAAAGTTTACGGCGAATTGCACAAGATCAGACCAATTTTTTAAAAATCTGACAAAAGCGCTTGAAACTACTTGAAATGGTCTTTCTAACGAACCATAACTGATAAAATTTGGTCCACAGACTAGTAAACCGCAGCCGTCCAATGTTAGGGTGGTGTCACTGGAGAGTGCCAAAATCCCGATTTTCGAGGGTCCCTAACTTGGGTTCAAATGTAGCTAGAGAAAATCGGATGGCAAACTTTTTCATTACTTTTCAAGGTCTACAATCGCTGAAAGTTTCACATCTGTGCGGTGATTTTGAAAAATGAGCTGTACAGAGCTCTTCGCGTCAATGTTCGATTTTTTCGTGGACCGACTCTTAATGATTCCGATTTTCAAAGTAGGCAAAAAAATCTGGATTTATCCATTTCCAAAGCCAACATTTTTAAGTTCACTAAAATTACCCATTTTTAGTTTGTAGCCAACCCCCTCGCCCAGTTCAAACGCAGGTAGCATTGCAGAGCCTTATAATAAGTTTTGGCCGGACTTAATAATATGCCACAGTTACTTCGCATACTTAGCTACGACATTACAAGTATGCTTGCTAAACCGAATTAAAAATTATTATCTGCGGTGAACCGGTCCGCGGCGGAATAACCCTGCGGCGAACTGGCTCGCGGCAAAACGGCCGCGGCAAACCGGGCGCGGCGAACCGGTCGCGGCGAACTGACCCCAACCCCCCTCCCCTACCGGAGGGAGAAAATTTTCGTTTTTTGGGCTTTTCCAGGACCCCCCCCGAGACTACCTCCACAGCCCCTCTGGATTTTTCCGGTCCATGTATGCATTTTCCCCTCAACCCCCATCAGTCGCTGCTACCAACCTAGCGCCTTCAGGATTTAAAAATTTACCACTCCCTTAGCCGAAACGCTAAACGTTGTCTCGCCCACGTTCGAACACTGCGGAGGAACCGGAACCATGGTATCTCTAACGTTATTTTATACGGTACCGATACCTTGCAGAAAAAAGACCTTCGTTCGAAAGGGGTGATTCAAAAATCAGGCGACCAGTTAGACTGTCAGTCATTGTTTAACCGTGCAATAGCTCAAAAACACTTTTCAGACAGTCTTGAGCGTACATGTGCTGGAAAAATGGGTTGCGGTCAATTAAAATCCGAAAACTTGAGGGGTTGCAGCAATTTTTGTCAGTAAGTCCAGGAACAAAGTCGGCTTCAGATGGGTGGGTGCCGGGTGGGGTGGTTTGGAGGGGGTCGTGCCTAAGTGGGGCGTAGGCAACCTCCGCGAACCCCCTGCGGCCCATGTATGAGTATTGAAAGCTTTCTTTAAAATAGAGTAGCTTTAGAATTAGTATTTTGAGAATGGCAAAAATTATAAACTGATTCTACAAATCTGCTGAGAAGAGGTAAGAGAAGAAGGCAACGTACAGGAAGTACGAGGGTCTCGGTGTGTCCGACGTCCACCACCAGAGCGTTCTGTGTCTTGAACGGGAAGCAGCAGAGCAGGTGGCTGGGAGCGAACAGAACCGACGGAACATCGAACTGTTCGAAGAGAACTTTGGCCAACAGATCTCTTTGTTCTGACGGAGCCAACACACTCTCCGCTATCACCACTCTCCTTTCCTTGGGAACTGCCAGCAAATACCTGCAACTGCTCTCTGTTCTACTTTATCAGTTTAACCCTACTCCTTCTGGTTAAGCCGGCACAAATTGCTTAGGTTAAACACGAACAATAATTATGTTCTCTTCTTTCTTCTATTCCCATTCCCGAGAAATTCAAGAATACGTGAAATTTGTTAGTTTCAATACCTTTAGGAATAATAGCGCTAATAACGGAACCTTTTCTTTTTCTGTCAATTCTGCAAATGTTGCCAAATGACCTGAATTTCGGAGAAACTCTGCAAAACTTTGGGACATTTTCTGTTAAAATTTCATGCATTGAGAATGAGCCAATCTTCAGAAAACACAGAATATCACAACATCTATTTTTTTATGAGGAGCACAGAAAAAACAGATCATCAGGATAATTCTTGTTTTCTGAAGACTGTCTCAGTCTCAAATGCATGAAATTTTAACAGAAAATATCCCAAAGTTTTGCAGAGTTTCTCCGCATTTCAGGTCATTTGGCAACATTTGCAGAATTGACAATAGAAAGAAATGTGTCCATTTTTAAGACCCTCTGTAGGTTAAGGCACCATTTAAAGCCGCGAATAGATGGTCCGTGGGGGCGGGCGGATTTGCCTGCCCCAACTTGGGCTCGAGCCTCAAGCCACCGCACCGACCCACCCGAAGCTTATATTTATTCCTGGACCCACCCCCAATTTTCCGATTTTGACAACAGAAACCCATTTTTCGGTAATAACTCGGAACACTCGGTTAATTAAGAAATTAGGTTAGTTTGGTTAACTCGGAACTGGAATTTCTTACTGGTTTACATCATACATGTAACAGATCATCCGCCGAAGGGCAGGGGGGCACCGGCCGCGGGGGGGGTCTGAGCCAAAATTTTCGGAGGGGGGTTGGGCACCAAAAAACGCTCAAAAATCGAAAAAAATCGCTACTATTCGGCTAAATACGCCAAAAAATCGCTAATTTGTGCTGAAATACAGCCAAAAAGTGCTGTTTTGCAGGCGATTTTGGAAATTTTTGTGTCTGAAATTGTAAAAAATCGCAAAAATTTGCTCAAAAAATCAGTTGCCAGAAAAATCGGAGGGGGTTGGCAAAATCGTCTGGGGGTCAGATTCGGGGGGCAGACCCCCAGACCCCCCCTGTTACACGTATGGTTTACATCACTAGGATGGCTGCGCATAGCCAAGTATGGACAAAATCACTGGACTGTCAGACGAACAAAAAAGGCTATTGTTCGCCTAAAGCGGTTAATAGGGAGTTTTTTCTTTTTTTAATTCACGCAGAACAAAATACAACATTTTAAACGCTTCTTGTTTGTTTGTTTGTTTGTTTGTTTGTTTGTTTGTTTGTTTGTTTAAGAGTCAGTCTCTGAACCGATCGAGTCTTGGTCCTTTGCCATATTCAGACCCCAAAAATGAAACTTTGGCGTGGAGGGCTCAAAGTTGGACGACTAATACGTATGGATAGGTTATATAACCACCGCAAAGGATATCCCGATTCGACGCTCCACGCTGTAGATACGGCCTTCTGAAAATCGGTCCGCTTAACTATGGGACCAAAATTTCAAAATCGAATTTCTAGCGCAATAATCAGTGTTGGGACTTAAAAATTGGGGGCATAGGGTAACTTTTAGAGTACTTTCAGAATCAACGGTCGAGTTCCATTTTCAATGAAAAAATTTTTTTCGACCCCATTTGGAGCCCCCTAGCTCGTCTGGAACCCCCCCTACACCGTTTTTTTTATTTCAGAATATTGTAGCGCTATCAATTCCCTACAGTTTGGTATAAGCCACATTGGCTGACCCGTGGAAGAAAGTGGTAAAATACGGCTTCAAAGTTGAAAAATCCACAAATTTTTAGTTTTCGTACTGCACCAAAATTTCCTGCTGGAGTTTCTAGCGCACTAATCAGTGTTGGGACTTAAAAATTGGGGGTTTAGGGTAACTTTTAGAGTACTTTCAGAATCAACGGTCGAATTCCATTTTCAATGTAAAAAATTTTTTTCGACCCCTTTTGGAGCCCCCTAGCTCGTCTGGAACCCCCCCCCCTACACCGTTTTTTTTATTTCAGAATATTGTAGCGCTATCAATTCCCTACAGTTTGGTATAAGCCACATTGGCTGACCCGTGGAAGAAAGTGGTGAAATATGGCTTCAAAGTTGAAAAATCCTCAAATTTTTAGTTTTGGTACTGCACCAAAATTTCCTGCTGGAGTTTCTAGCGCACTAATGAGTGTTGGGACTTAAAAATTGGGGGTTTAGGGCAACGTTTAGAGTACTTTCAGAATAAACGGTCGAATTCCATTTTCAATGAAAAAAATTTTTTTCGACCCCTTTGGGGCCCCCTCGCTCGTCTGGAACCCCCCCTACACCGTTTTTTTTATTTCAGAATATTGTAGCGCTATCAATTCCCTACAGTTTGGTATAAGCCACATTGGCTGAACCGTGGAAGAAAGTGGTGAAATATGGCTTCAAATTTGAAAAATCCTCAAATTTTTAGTTACTAAAACCAAAACCAAACCTAAAAATTTGAGGATTTTTAAAATTTGAAGCCATATTTCACCACTTTCTTCCACGGGTCAGAAAATGTGGCTTATACCAAACTGTAGGGAATTGATAGCGCTACAATATTCTGAAATAAAAAAAACGGTGTAGGGGGGGTTCCAGACGAGCTAGGGGGCTCCAAAGGGGGTCGAAAATATTTTTTTTTATTGAAAATGGAATTCGACCGTTGATTCTGAAAGTACTGTAAAAGTTACCCTAAACCCCCAATTTTTGAGTCCCAATACTGATTAGTGCGCTAGAAATTCGATTTTGAAATTTTGGTCCCATAGTTAAGCGGACCGATTTTCAGAAGGCCGTATCTCGAGCGTGGAGCGTCGAATCGGGATATCCTTTGCGGTGGTTATATAACCTATCCATACGTATTAGTCCTCCAACTTTGAGCCCTCCACGCCAAAGTTTCATTTTTGGGTCTGAATACTGAAACTCGATTGGCCCAGAGACTGACTCTTAATTTCTCGCCCTGGCCATCAGCGATTAGCTGTTGATATCAGGCCAACAGATGCATCTTTTTGTATGGCAGAGTGGGACGTTACCTAACACAAGATGTTCTGGACATCTTGATAAGGGGGAGAGTAGTAGAGGGGGTAGAGTAAGGCATCAGAGGTAAGGTGACTTGGAAGAAGATCTTGACTAGCTAAGACATCCATAAGCTCTTCATCGACGGCAGTAAGAGGACGCAGAGTGGTAGTCCAGGTTGATGAATGGAACCAGACCATCAGCAATAGGGAGACGCGAGGGGCTGAAAAGCGTTAGAGCCAATAAGTTGGGAAGGTGCTGATCACGCAGGTGAACGAGTGGGAGCAAAGCCACATCAGTGAACCATTCGTTGAATCAAGAAAGCAGCTCAACCTTTCGGTGACAGAGACTCGGGAATTATAGATGAGAAGATGCAGAAAGAAATGCATCAGTATAAGAGAAAATGAGCTGGGTGCAAAAGTGCACACATATCCAGGAGGAGATAAGGCAAGTCAATTGTGGCCACTGCACTCTATACCATACATCAATGATGCGAATGTTGAAAGAGTCTTGCGACCCTTGCGAGGATGCTGGGACGTTAATGCAGATGGGAACTGCACACCAACTACCTCAAAGAGGCACGTCCCGGATTGGATTTGAGGA
Organism: Sabatieria punctata; assembly: GCA_030248155.1. Classification (NCBI taxonomy): domain Eukaryota; kingdom Metazoa; phylum Nematoda; class Chromadorea; order Araeolaimida; family Comesomatidae; genus Sabatieria; species Sabatieria punctata. The sequence goes on from JASANB010001843.1 coordinate 7,351, forward strand.
AATATGAATATGTATAGGGATATATAAGAATTTGGCAGAAAGAGGTTGGAAGAAGTGATTGGCCGAAAGAGGAGTCGGCGTTAGCAGTAAAGCAGCTTTGACTTGCAAGGCAAACCAAGCCTGCCTTACTCCACCTCCACTGCGGGGAAGTACCGACTCGTGGGAGGGTTAAACGCTTCTAAATCACCCCTTTAAAACAAATGGACGGGACGAACACAATTTCTTCAAAATTTTTGGTACTTTTGAGTTTGGCTGTTAGAAAAGGACAAGGATGAGAAGTGACTGGATTAAGGCGCATATATAGTAGTGCACCACTTCAATCAGTTCTTACTTGTAGTAAATCTGGTGGAGAAACTTGGCCAGTATTCTGATCTGTTCCTCTTTGGACCGTTTGGGGTCGTAGATTTGGTATTTGGTCCTCGTCTCCAGGTCATCGTATATGCTCGAAATTATGGCTCGAGGACAAAACTCGTTTGCAAATCCACATCTAAATATTACATCTACATACACAGTTGTTAAAAAAATTTTTTTTGAAGGCCAAAAATTTTTGCTTTTTTTTTGAAAATCGTCTAAAGGGGTCCAGTGTGCTAGTACAGGCACTTAAAAAAAAATTTCCACTTTTGCAGCTCAAGTCAGTTAAGAAACCTGTTCGAAAACGCCAATACAGGTCTAAACACTGCCTGTAACTGCATAATTACACCAAAAATTGTCTTTAGAGGCATATCTAGGTGAACCTAAGGAAGGATTTCTTATGCAGTCGCTGCTAGACTCAGCATTATGCAAGTTGCTAGATAAAATGTTGGCTGCTAACAAAGAATTTACAAAAAATTGCATGTATTTACGTGAATTTTCGCACTTTTTTCCTTAATTTGCATATTGATTTTTCAAAAAAAAATTTTTTTGAGCCTTCAAAAAAAGTCTTTTTTTTTAAATTTTTGACCCTAACAACTGTGTCTACATACATAGCTGCAAGATACTCAATCGATCAATTGAAGCGTTCAGACGAAGAAATGCCTCAGTCCATAAATAGATGAAACGAGAAAAACGCATTCAAAGTTTTCGGCCAGCCTGAAATAAATTTTGCAAAATGCTATGGCCTAAAGTGTATTATGCCAAAAGAGGCCTATATCAGTGCTACTCTGCACCTCAGTTTGGGCCACCACATGTTTCCTGATTTGCATATTTTTAAAAATTTGTGAAAGTGGACTTAGGCTGTTTTAAGGTCTAAACCGTAAAACAGCCTAAGTCCATATTCACAAATTTAAAAAAGATCAGAAAGAATAACAGAACAGTATTAGTAGTAGGCTTGATTGCCTTCCAGAACTCCGGGTAGTGGACTAGCAATCTTGCCATCAATCTGCAGCTTAAAAATAGAGCTACTATAATCTGAAATGTAAAACCCTCGTTGCGAGATTCCATAATAAGGAGGGAAAATGTGTCCCAAGGCCCATTTTAGTCTTCAAAAGCGGCATTCGATCAAAGTTTCTTGAACTAGTCTATCAGTACTGTAAGGCCCCCGATTTTTAAGTTTAAACAATGATTATTGAATGAGAAATTTGAGTTCAAAATTTTATCAGCCTTACTAAATGATGGAAAATTTGTGATTTTCAGCCATTAGGTAATTTAATCCAGAACCTGAAGGCGTACGCTAGTGTTCTTGCCACTATTCTGTAGCTTAAGGATAGCGCTACAATAATCCGAAACATAGAGCATAGATTTTAGGGGTTACAGATAAACTATTGGGGCCGAAAGGGGTCAAAAAATTTTTTTCATCAAATACGCAATTCGACCGATGCTTCTTAAAGTAGTCAAAAAGTACTCTAAAACCCCCGATTTTTAAGTCAAAATGCTGATTAGTAAGCCAGAACATCAAATTCGAAATTTTGATTCAATAGTTAAGCAGATCGATTTACTGTAACTTCGAATTTAAGAGTCGTTCTCTGGTCAGATCGCGTTTTGGTCCTTTGCCCTATTCAGACCCAAAATTGAAAGTTTGAGCTGGAGAGCTGTAAGTTGGTACACTAATAGATACTTATGAGTTATCTTTCAGCTGCAAAGGATTAATGGATCTGACGCTCCTGTCCTGAGATATAGTCTTCCGAAAATCGGTCTGCTTAACTATGGGACCAAAATTTCAAACTCGAATTTCTCGCTTCACACTCGGAATTCGGACCTAAAAATTGGGGGTTTTAGAGTACTTTTAGACTGCTTTAAGAAACTTTCGTCAAATTTTCGTTTTCAGAAAAAAAATTTTTTTTCGCCCCCTTTGCGCCCCCCTAGCTCGTCTGGAACCCCCCTACCCAGTTTTTTTATTTCAGAAAAATGTTGCGCTATCAATTACCTACCGTTTGGTGTGAAGCATTGTTTGCTCAGACCCGAAAAACGTGAGAAAATTGAGATCAAACATGTTCCGGTCGCAAAATTTTCGCACTTTTCTCAGGTCAAATATTTCCAAGTCCGGTTTTCCACCTACTAGTACGAATTCGGACTTAAAAATTGGGGGTTTTAGAGTACTTTTGGACTGCTTTAAGAAATTTTTGTCAAATTTTCGTTTTCAAAAAAAGAAATTTTTTTTCGCCCCTTTTGCGCCCCCTAGCTCGTCTGGAACCCCCCCAACCCAGTTTTTTTTATTTCAGAAAAATGTTGCGCTATCAATTACCTACCGTTTGGTGTGAAGCATTGTTTGCTCAGATCCGAAAAACGTGAGAAAATTGAGGTTAAACATGTCCCGGTCGCAAAATTTTCGCACTTTTCTCAGGTCAAATATTTCCAAGTCCGGTTTTCCACCTACTAGTACGAATTCGGACTTAAAAATTGGGGGTTTTAGAGTACTTTTAGACTGCTTTAAGAAATTTTTGTCAAATTTTCGTTTTCAGAAAAAAATTTTTTTTCGCGCCCGTTGCGCCCCACTAGCTCGTCTGGAACCCCCCCAACCCAGTTTTTTTTTATTTCAGAAAAATGTTGCGCTATCAATTACCTACCGTTTGGTGTGAAGCATTGTTTGCTCAGACCCGAAAAACGTGAGAAAATTGAGGTCAAACATGTCCCGGTCGCAAAATTTTCGCACTTTTCTCAGGTCAAATATTTCCAAGTCCGGTTTTCCACCTACTAGTACGAATTCGGACTTAAAAATTGGGGGTTTTAGAGTACTTTTAGACTGCTTTAAGAAATTTTTGTCAAATTTTCGTTTTCAGAAAAAAAATTTTTTTCGCCCCCTTTGCGCCCCACTAGCTCGTCTGGAACCGCCAAAACTGGGTTGGGGGGTTCCAGACGAGCTAGGGGGGCGCAAAAGGGGCGAAAAAAAATTTTTTTTCTGAAAACGTTAATTTGAGAAAAGTTTCTTAAAGCAGTCCAAAAGTACTCTAAAACCCCCAATTTTTAAGTCCGAATTCGTACTAGTAGGTGGAAAACCGGACTTGGAAATATTTGACCTGAGAAAAGTGCGAAAATTTTGCGACCGGGACATGTTTGACCTCAATTTCCTCACGTTTTTCGGGTCTGAGCAAACAATGCTTCACACCAAACGGTAGGTAATTGATAGCGCAACATTTCTCTGAAATAAAAAAAACTGGGTAGGGGGGTTCCAGACGAGCTAGGGGGGCGCAAAGGGGGCGAAAAAAAATTTTTTTTCTGAAAACGAAAATTTGACGAAAGTTTCTTAAAGCAGTCTAAAAGTACTCTAAAACCCCCCAATTTTTAGGTCCGAATTCGTACTAGTAGGTGGAAAACCGGACTTGGAAATATTTGACCTGAGAAAAGTGCGAAAATTTTGCGACCGGGACATGTTTGACCTCAATTTCCTCACGTTTTTCGGGTCTGAGCAAACAATGCTTCACACCAAACGGTAGGTAATTGATAGCCCAACATTTTTCTGAAATAAAAAAACTGGGTAGGGGGGTTCCAGACGAGCTAGGGGGGGCGCAAAGGGGGCGAAAAAAATTTTTTTTCTGAAAACGAAAATTTGACGAAAGTTTCTTAAAGCAGTCTAAAAGTACTCTAAAACCCCCAATTTTTAGGTCCGAATTCGGAGTATGAAGCGAGAAATTCGAGTTTGAAATTTTGGTCCCATAGTTAAGCAGACCGATTTTCGGAAGGCTATATCTCAGGACAGGAGCGTCAGATCCACTAATCCTTTGCAGCTGAAAGATAACTCATAAGTATGTATTAGTGTGCCAACTTACAGCTCTCTAGCTCAAACTTTCAATTTTGGGGTCTGAATACTGAAACTCGATCGGTTCAGAGAACGACTCTTAAGCATCCAATCTGGGATTTCTTTCCAGGCGTTTGAGAACTCGTCTATACTATGCATTAGTGTATCAACTTTCAGCTGTCTAGGCCAAAGTTTTAATTTTCTGTGTGAATATTGAGGCTCTTGACTTGGACTTAGGCTTTTCTTCAACTGAATTTCAAGCACTTTTAAAAAATTGCGTTTGTGTAACTTGTTACATAGAATGTTTTCAGATGAAATAATTTGTATTTAACATGTCTGTAGTTAGAGGATTGTGCTGCCGAGTAGAACTCAATTTTTTCAAAAAGTGGACTGAGGCATTTCTTCGTCTGAACGCTTCAATTACTTTAAACTCTGAATATTTCTTAGAAATTCACAATGTGGAAAAATCAGAAGAAATACTTTCTTTGAAATTATACAAACCAGGCCCGACTAAAAATTTAATCTGCAGACAAAATTTCTTTTCTCTTAGGATTATCAATACGTCGAACTCCTACCGATGAAAAGTACTTAATGCCAGATACATTAAAAAATTTTCCTAAGTTACTACTAAAGCAAATCGATCTATCTCGTCTTCTTCATGTATCATAACATCTGGATTGTTTGCGTTCGGGTTATTAGTTAAGTTTATCTGACACAAACGTAAACCTGAACAAGAGAACCGGAGGAGGACTGGCTACAAAGCCCTACCTATCGGTTGTGTTGAGCTAAAAGCTCAGGTTAGGTGTAGCTGGGGGAATTAGGAAAGGTCAGAAGTGGACTATATATTAATTAATTAACTTTCTTATGACTATACAACTCCGAATCGTCCCTATTTGAGATGCAACCATAATCCGGTATTTTTAATCAAAATAACATTTCAAATCAAAATATAAAAATAGCATTTTGATGACAATTTTTCCAGTTGTCGAGCGTATTTTTGGTTTCGCATGCACATTAGCACTATTTGCGTACTTAACTGCAGCCTATTATCTGGAAAATACAGCTGATTCGACGCGATATCAGTCATATCAAACAAATTCTTGAATGATGATGATGATGGTCTTTAAAAGCATAAAAAAGTATATTTCTAGTCTAAAAAATTCTTTATTTCCTTAAAACTTTACCATCATTATTCGAAGCAGGACTATTAGGCGACGCCGATTAGGCGATTTAGCGGTACTATTAGGCGACAGAAATAATTTTTTTCTATAAGTCCGTACGGCAACATAGGCTACCACTAAAACATAGCACAACAATGGAAACTACAACATGCAGGGGGTTTGCCCACACCTCAACTTGGGCTCTACCCTCAAACGACCCCACCCACCCACCCACCTGAAGCCGACTGTTGTTCCTGACCCCACACACTAAAATCGCCGCGGCCCTCCCCCAAACCGGCAGGCCCACCCTCAAATTTTCGGATTTTGACTACCCCCAACCCATTTTTCCGTCCCATGTATGCATGTCGCAGAACTAGCGATCGACCGGAATTCCGGTTCCGGTTCCGGCCGGAACTGGCGGTTCCGGTTCCGGTCCGGTTCCGGTGAAAAAGGGTACCGGAACCGGAACTTTTTCATTCACTATTTTCGATGGATATTCAGTTACATCAAGTATTATTGCGTCTGTTTAATAAAGTGCGCAGCTCAGTGGGGGCAGTAGAATTTGCATGAATGGGGGGAAAGAGCTGCATACTCGCCTTGTTGCTCGATTTTTTATTTATTTTTGCGTGATCCTCTTCTTTCTTCTTTGGTGTCTGTGTGTTTTGAGTGTTTCTGTTCAAGTCAGCTTGAATGGCAAGCAAAACTGCGCTGGTGTGGCGACATTTTTTGGTCAATGAGAAGGATGAATCGAAAGCAGTTTGTCAAATCGGAAAGTGTAAAGGCTCTGTGTCAAGAGGCATCGGAAAAGTGACTAGCTTTAGTACGAGTCCCCTTTGGAAGCATTTGCAAGTGAACCACACTTTGGAGTACAAAGAGCTTAAAGCGGAAGAGAAAATAAGGATCATGCACTCGCAACTCTGCTCGACCCCAGATTCAAGGACAAAGTACATACATTAGCTTGGTACAACTCGGATGTTTTCTAATTTTAGGCGTTTTCCTCAATCGAAAATTCCTCAACTGATTTGAACTTTGCTGATGTTTATAACAGGAATTTGTACACGACGTGCCTATAAATACGTTTCTATAAATTTTGGACCAAATACTGAAAAAGTTCCGGTTCCGGTTCCGGCCGGAACTGGGTGGTTCCGGTTCCGGTGAAAATTTTGGTTCCGGTCGATCGCTACGCAGAACATTTATAAAGCGCCAGATGGCTGGACGCGCCGCATCAAATTCTCGCTGCGAAACTCTGTGAGCTGCTTCCGCAAAGTTATTGGTGCATCGTGCATCGTCTGCATCCAAAGTGCGTTAATGAACATAGCAACCCAAAAAATATGTGGCCGACCCGACGGCCGCTCACGTGCTCAACACAAGCTGGGGAATAGGGGCATTTGCCAGGATCTAAGGTAGAAACAGTCAGGGCAGGTGGCTTGTTTAGCTATAAGTTAACGAGTTATAAGATTAACGAGACAAGATTTTAGTGCCATTTAGCCATGCATAGTTAAAAACAGCGCATTTAGGCTTACAGCTGAACATGGCCCCTTGACTGATTCGGAAGGCCCGTCTAATTGGTACTATTATCTATCAATGTTTTTTGTCGCCTAATAGTACCATCGCCTAATCGGCGTCGCCTAATAGTACCGTACCGATCATTATTATCCGGTCCGGTATTCTGAAAAACTATCCGGTATACGCATAGTCTACATGGGGGTGGGAGACAACCTGTTTTATAAAATGTGGCTCTTAATTTCTGATTGGGATCGGTTCATGATGATTTCCCCCAGCTACACCTGATCCAAAAGTTCTTCTTCAAGGTTGTGGACCACAGACAGTGGATGGAATCCCAATTAATTAGCCAGTAGTAGTTGCTTACTTGGTGTAAGCCGTTCCAATATCGATCACAACTGCTTGTTTATCGGAGACAATTGCCAAACTGTCGAATCGAGGCATCCTGCACAACTTCGCTACTCTGCGACGCTAGAGAGAGATTAAAAGCTCTTTTTTACTTTGACCATTATTATTGGTAATATCGAATCGGCGCTGGAGGAATCGGCGCTCGGCGCTAATTTTTGATCTGTTGCGTGAACATCTAAAATACTAAGAAGCGCGAAATTTAAATTCTTCTGTTGCGTGAACATCTAAGATACCATAGCCAGCGCGAAATTTAAATTCTAAACGTATTATTTTCGAAATTTCTCGTTGTGCAAAGGATTGCCTCACGATTATTTCTGATTTGAAAAATACACAGTAAAGAACCCTGCAAGGACTCGACCGAATTCAAGTGACTCGAACTCTTCAGAAGCCGTAAGTTTCTAATGTCCACATCAGTGAGGGGGGATAGACCGATTAGGCCGCAAAGCCACTGTGCGCGACGTCGTGCGTTCATCCACTTGGCGGGGCAAGTTTCTTGCCGCAAAGAGTTGGTCGTCGGCAGAAAGCCCAACCCAGGCCACCGAAAGTTGTTACAGGGAGTAGATAGATAGATGGGAACCGACTGCAGCTGCCGTTGCACCTAAAGCTACAATAGCAACCACACATGTGTTGGGACATACGGGAACGGGGACAGCTACCACTGAGACCTGCTCATACTGACACCGAGCATGTTTGCCGGTTAGTAGTGAAGGCAGCGAAGGAAGGGCAGGGCAGGATGCATATAGGTGTGCGTGATGGGCCCGCAGTGTGTCAAGAGAAAAAATCGGCAAAAGACACATCAACAAGACGATGGACAATTGCATATTATGTTGTAATCAAACCGCATCTTAACCGTCTGACCTGTAATGGCTCTAACTCAAACAGATCTAATCATTCTAGATAGGGGCGAGGAGGTAAGCCGCAACGAGCTAAGCTAGGAGTCTCCTAGTAAAAAGCCGTTGAACTTTTTCAACCAAATCAACGTCCTTTTCTTAAATACGGTGACCAAACAGGGGTACAGTATTCCAGCAATGGGCGCACATATGCTTTGTAAGCACGAATAAGAGATAAACGACAGTTCGTAAAAAAGCATCTGAATATCATATTCATGACTCTGTACGCTTTGAGTACTTGCTCGTTGAAATACACAGAAAATTTCGACAAATCGACACGACTGGCAAAAGGGGGAGTAACGCCATTGTCCACAGTATAGAAAGACTGGAAAACACGGGACAAAATACTAGCTTTTGTACAATCATCGACAGCGTAGATACCAGTATTGGCCAGTGCCATGCCGTCATGATGGCAGAAGTATAAATCCGCCTTAAGGCTGTCTGTATTATGTAAAAGGGGGAACATGTTAAACTCGCGCAGCCGGTTACGGGTGTATAATTCATTATTTTAGCCCAGATGCAACCTTTTCCCGCATTAGCGCTACCGTATTTTCTCGCCCAGCGCCGAGCGCCGATTCCCCCAGCGCCGATTCGATATTACCTTATTATTGACTGGGCGAGACTCCAGCGAGGGAGGGAGGAGAGTACCATGGGGACGATAATCACTGGAATGGAACGCTGGAATGGAATGGAACGGCCATGATAATCGCTGGAATGAAATGAATGCGGTTGGATCTCGAAGGCATTTGACCTTCCAGACACTTGATGCTAATGCAGAGTGAGTGGTTGGTTTTAATGCTGGAGAGAGAGAGACACTTTTTGTTTATTTGTTGTGTTCAATATGCCTCATAGTATGACCAAGGCTGACCTGAAAGTTGAAGGTGGCTGAGAATATAGCTGGTTTGGTCAGCCTATTTTTGGAGTACTGGATACATATCTATAAGATAGATAAAGACTTGCCCTTCAAAGAAATTTTCAAAAATATATACAAATTTAGCAAAGCACCCCACCCCGCAATTGTCTCCTGTAGTTTTCAGCTAGAAGCTTCCCTGTGAGAAAAAAGCACTCAAAATTATTGCCCAAAAATAAGTTTTTAAGTGATTTAGTAATAGTGTTTAGAGTTAGTGCATGGAATTTAACAGGTTTGCTTCCAAAAAGAGCGGAAAGTCAAAAAGTTCCGGTTCCGGGACCCTCCAGCACCGGAACCGAAATTCCGGTCGATCGCTACACGTGCGTACTTTTAAATTTTGTCAAGTGAACGTAGGGCCAAGTTCAGCCTAAAAGCTTACATAAGCGTATGCGTTATGTAATTCAACTAAAAGTGTTAGTCTACGCCTGTTCCGCTGGGTAGTGACCCATACAGGCTAGTAAATAGTTGTCGGATGCGTTTAGAGCGTTTTGACGGTCAAAGTTGCTATTCCAGTGATGGCCGTTACATTCCATTCCAGCGTTTCATCCCAGTGATTATCATCTCCCGGGTACCCTATTTCAAATCAGGAACAATCATGACCGGAAATGTAATATCAGACAGCTACTCCCGACATGGAGATAATTGTTTTATACACATTGACATCTAATCGCTCTTCGCTACTACAGCTTTACCTCGATTACGCGTTTTCGGGCCAATAAGCAGTGACATCTGCGCTGGGGAGATCACTCTAATTGCAAATTTTGAACACAGACGACCGATTGTGTTATCAAATGACTGCTGACGATCTCTTGATTATTATTTTGCACATCAATAACTAATTACTGCACGCTATATTCAGCTTTACCTCAGATACGTGTTTTTGGTCTCCGAACAAATCCTGTAAAACGTGCGCACCCAAATTGTAAATCTTTAACAATTATAATCCAATGCGGTATAAAACAACTGCTTTCGCCTTTTAGATTATTGTTTTACACACTAATACAACATCACATCCACAACCAATTAGTGCATGCTACCTCAGACTTCGCGCTCTCGTTATACCGCCTCACTTCATCTATTATAGGCCGATTTTCCCCCGGAACCGCACCTAGAAAACTTGCTATAATAAGATTCATACGCATAGACGCACATTCGTGCCCAAGGCCTGATCGGTAGACCATTGCCCTAGCTACAAGGTAAGCACAGTTAGAAAGATTGGGATCGAAACTCCAGGACGGTGGCCCTTTTAAACGAAAATCATCACTATGAAAAATAGAAAAAAGAGGTTTTCTCAGTCATCTTTTGAAACATAGCTACCGATTTTTCTATATGAGTAGGTAGGCCTACCTTAGAGGCATATTTTGGCGCATTTACTTTCAGAGATCCTTGAACCAATCAAAATCAAAAAATAAAAAGAATGAAAATGCGCTATTTCTTCGACATTCTCTTACTAAAACAATCGTAGCATTTGAGTCCACTGACAGATATGTCTGCCCACGAGAATATTGGTAGATATGATAATTTGCTATCGATTAAGCATAAATATAACCACCTGGTACTGTCATATACAGTAGTGCACAAAAAAAATGTCCTCTCCACTTTTTCGGGTTCACTAAAATCACTGTTTTTCACTCAATTCTCAACGAATTTGAACCAAATTTTCAGGGTAGGTGCCCAATTAGCCCGGCTACTTGTGTTACAGTTTCGGCGCGAAAATTCAAATTTTGGTGGGAAATTTAAACGAAAATGCGAAAATCATATGGTCTCATAAAAACGGCTCTTACTCAAGAAATACAAAAGCTACGCCCATGAAATCACGGCCACGTATAGACCCAATATGGTGTAATTTTATGTAGAAGTTTCAAAACCCTCGCTCAAAGTAGGCGCGAGAATCCGATTTTCAAATTTGGCAAAAAATCGGGATTTATCATCATTTCCAAAGCTAACATTTTGAGGTTCACTAAAATTGCTCGTGTTCAGTCAATTCTTTGCCAATCTGAACCAAATTTGCAGAATAGGTGCCCAATGGTTCTGGCTAACTCTGCTAGAATTTGAGCGCGAAAATTCAAATTTTGGCGGGAAATTTAAACGAATATGTGAATATCATAAAATGGTCTCATAAAAAACGGCTCTTACTCAAGAAATACAAAAGCTGTTCTGGTGAAATCATGGCCGCTTGTAGACCCAATATAGTGCAATTTTATGCAGAAGTTTCAAAACCCTCGCTCAAAGTACGCGCCAGAATCCGATTTTCAAAAATGGCTGAAAATCGGAATTTATCCATTTTCAAAGCTAACATTTTGAGGTTCACTAAAATTGCCCGTTTTCAGTCAATTCTCTGCCAATCTGAACCAGATTTGCAGAATAGGTGCCCAATGGATCTGGCTAACTCTGCTAGAATTTCGGCGCGAAAATTCAGATGTTGGCGGGAAATTTAAACATTAGTAAGAACAATTTTTGCAGGATACTTTGTAGTTTAAATTTCCCGCCAACATTCGAATTTTCGCGCCGAAATTCTAGCAGAGTTAACCAGACCGATTGGACACCCATTCTGCAAATTTGGTTCAGATCGGCAGAGAATTGACTGAAAACGGGCAATTTTAGTGAACCTCAAAATGTTAGCTTTGGAAATGGATAAATCCCGATTTTCTGCCAACTTTGAAAATCGGATTCTCGCGAGTACTTTGAGTGAGGGTTTTGAAACTTCTACATAAAACTGCACTATGTTGGGTCTATAAGCGGCCATGATTTCACCAGAATAGCTTTTGTATTTCTTGAGTAAGAGCCGTTTTTATGGGACCATTTTATGATATTCACATATTCGTTTAAATTTCCCGCCAAAATTTGAATTTTCGCGCCCAAATTCTAGCAGAGTTAGTCAGACCCATTGGGCACGCCCTCTGCAAATCTGGTTCAGATTGGCAGAGAATTGACTGAAAACGGGCAATTTCAGTGAACCTCAAAATGTTAGCTTTGGAAAATGGATAAATTCCGATTTTTTGCCAAATTTGAAAATCGGATTCTCGCGCGTACTTTGAGCGAGGATTTTGAAACTTCCACAGAAAATTGCACTATATTGGGTCTATAAGCGGCCGTGATTTCACGGGCGTAGCTTTTGTATTTCTTGAGTAAGAGCCGTTTTTATGAGACCATATGATTTTCGCATTTTCGTTTAAATTTCCCGCCAAAATTTGAATTTTCGCGCCGAAACTGTGACACAAGTAGCCGGGCTAATTGGGCACCTACCCTGAAAATTTGGTTCAAATTCGTTGAGAATTGAGTGAAAAACAGTGATTTTAGTGAACCCGAAAAAGTGGAGAGGACATTTTTTTTGTGCACTACTGTATGTAAACTTTGTATGGAAACACAAGACTCGCCTCCTTGTAAGCCAGCCAGCCAGCAGGCTTCTGTTGCTGATCGCTGCTTGCTTGGGGTACTGGTTTAGGCTGTTGACCGTCCCGCGCTTCCGGCTGGTCTTGAGGACCGTCCATAAACGACATCGTTCCAAAATCCTAACTTTTCGGACCCATCTCCCAATATCGCCTTGCGTCGTTTCTCCTCGGCTGGGGACCCCCCTCCTCCTAAGGCGAAGTCGTTTCCGGTTTACCCCAAACATGGAAGTGCAGTGCATACAGTACTGTCATGTTTTCTTGTTCACATACTGTGCAATCAATTGAATAGACCCCTACAAACCACTCCGGGAAGCTTTTCTGTATGTAGAAACCTTTGACAGAATGTGCATAAATGGAAAATAATGCAATTAAAGTCCCCTAAAATTCCAAAAAAAAGCGACGTTGTTTTATGCTAGCCCCTCCCCCTTGATGCGTCGTCTATCGTCGCATTTCAGGTGACTCCCCCTCCCCTCTGGAACGATGTCCGTTATTGACGTCCACCGGGTAACTTACTACGTAGCAATAAAAAGACTTCATTTAAACACTACAAAATCGACAGTGTATCGTTTCTGACTGAAGATCGTTTGAATGATGAGAACCGTTTGGTTCATGTTTCAGAAGGTTTCATCTAAATTTTTCCGTTGAGCAAACGGTTTTCACCCATTTTACCGACGTGCGAATTATGTGCCCGATCTTATGTCGTGGTGCAACCAAAGAATTTTTTAAAATGGCTGCTTAGGTAGCCTGACAAGTTAATTGTTCCTATTATGCTACTGTTAAATTTAGCTTGCGAAAGTCATGTTACACATCGAACGCATCACAACATTGTTTGGACAGATAAACAGTGCAGAAACGCCATTGTCACTCAAATCGCATCAAATTTTATACAAATAAATATTCTGACATGACACGCTGGAAGATAAGAGGCGGTAAAGAAAGAAGGGTACGTCAGTTTAGCGCATGAAATATACAAAAAACACAGGATCTTAACACCAACAGAACAGAGGAATCAAATCGAATTCAAGCATGCGCTGCGCAGGGAAGTGTGCAGATTTTCAGACTTAGGAAGAGGCCTTGGAGTCATTGTCGGCCTGAAAAGTGTCTGCGTTGCCGTTGCAGTTGGGTCCGTTGTCGGCGGATTTGGCGAGAGCAATCAATTTCTCGGCCATCTGAGTGTGTCCGCTTCGTATGAGAGCGTCCACCAGAGGACACCACCAGTTGGGCTTTCGCTTCAGAATCTCGACGAACTTACGGACGCGCTCCTGTCTGCTCGTCTGAAAAACGGTCTGTTATACTGCACTTTTTCGATGTTTTCGTAGCCGATGCCGCTTGGTTTTACAACGGTGCCGCAGGCACTTTCATTGACTTGCACAAGCAAAAGGCTGGAAGGGAAGAAGAGAAAGAAAATAGTGGAAAAGAAGAATTTGAACTAGAAACGGGAAGTAGCTTGGAGTATGAACTTATTACACGTATGATCTTTGCTTTGTTTGTTGTTCTTGTTCTTGTTTATTTTGTATTGTTCTGTGTAATAAATTCTTCTTGATAGGCTACTTGTGTATTTCGAAGTTACGTATTCTATTCAGACAAACAACAGTGACTCACGGCTTAATCGGCCTACACTCATGCATACATCATAAGGTTCCTGTTTTCATGGTTATTAGTTTCTTTCTTCTTTACGAACGACTGCCAAGTATGCAGATGCAGGTAGTTTCAGTACATTTTCTGCATACGACATTTTAGACTGAAAATTTCATCATCTAATCGAGATTTGTAACAATTGCATGGTGAGCCAAAAAACAACACAGCAGATTTTTTTGCTGTAGCAACCGCAAATCTAAACCGATTTGAATGAATCTTTTTGAAAGAAAGACAAATAAATTATTGAAATATTGGTGAAATTTTTATTAAGAACCACAGGTTGGTTCCTAAGATATTTGCTCTCAAAGTCAAAACATTTTGGCTATGAACAAGAGCGAGAATAAGACAACCCAGCAGATTTTTTGCTGCAGCAGCTGTAAATTTAAACCGATTTGAATGAATCCTTTTTAATGGAAGACAGATAAATTCTTGAAATATTGGTGAAATATTTATTGCTGCTTAGTCCCTGAGATATTTGCCCTCAAATTCAAAACAGATTTTGGCTATGAAGCAAGAAGGATTCCGTTGCACTTCATAATAAAACAGATTCCTACTGCTGAGGGAGGGATAATGAGACTTTACTGGTGAAGTAATTAAGCGTGAATGTAACCAGTGAAGCCTTTAACAATAGGAATCTGTTTTATTATGAATTGCAACGAGCGAGAAGGTTTGGACAACCAAACAGAATGTACATTGTACCGTACCGAATCAAACTAACAGAATATGTTTGAGTAAAGAAGTAACAAAAAGTATGAGACAGAAAACAAGTAAAGGCGGTGAAACAATACTTCCAGTACAAATCAGTTTACCTGTGCATAAACTTGTGTCATGTCGGTGGAGAGAAAAAAATGTCTAGCCACCAGAGTAGGAACGACATTTTTGGGCTCAAAGTTTTTCATCAGCGTAGGAAAGGTCAATTCCAGTGCTTCCAACTGTTTAGCAGCCAGCGGGGACGAGGCATTTTCGGTCTCGGTCATCTCTAAAACAGATAGGAAACGCATTAAATGCCACCACTAAACATCCGCTTAGAGCTTGCGGCGGCGCGCAAATCAGAAAGCATAGGAGAGGGCGGTGGCGTGGCTTCATATTTTAAGGCCCTTAAAATTAAGCGTCTTTGTGCTGTCAAATTGAAAACATCTGCCATTGTCGAACGACCACTGGCCGTCGAAATCTGGCCAACAGCGGCTCGCCGCGCCGTTCGACTGAAAAATTGAATTTATCTCCAAGAATTAGCACGCGCCTGTCAGACGCAGGCAGACCTCGCTCATAAACAGTGCTGCGGCCGGCACCTAATACCTGTCATGCATAAACAATAACTACTCGGCTCTATTTTTCATCCAGAAATTTATGAGACGCTCTACCGCTGTCCATATTGCCCTGCGCTCGGCTGGTTATACGCCTTTTTCGGATAATTGAGCGCGGTGGGTGGCCCCAGTACTGATATAATAATGTACTGAAAACAAACTGAAGTTGTGAGCCGGTAGAAAAGCGCAACTTAATTATGTGCTAACTAAGCTACTAGATTTCCGATTAAGTTAGAAGTTCTAAATTTCAAAAATTCCATATCTAATCGACACCACCCTGAAACCAGTTTGAAAAGAGAAGCTCAATCTCGAATAGAAGCCCATGGGTTTATATTTTAGATAACCAAACCAAAATATTTGTGCTGAGTTTGGAGGTAAAATGGTGAGAGGTTAGACCGTGGGGGTCTAGGGTGTCTAGTTCTTGAATGATACGCAGTCAGTGTCTAATATTCAATTGCTACACACAATAGTTGTCAGAAAAAGACTTCTAAAAGTTGCTTTTAGGTGCGAACAAAACCAGAAAAATCCAGTACCCCAATACCCAAAACTTACTCATTTGGGTAAGAAAACGTATTACAGTGAACATATGTACAGTGCATTCTGCATCACTATGTAAAAAGGTAAAAAGCAGACTTTTCCATTCCGGATAAGAACGAAAGCTAAATTACTCGTATGCTACTTAGTAAATCGGTCACTGTAAAAAATCACTGCCTCAATTCTGCTAAACTTTTAGTTGATTGGCGCAAAAAGGGCTTTCATGGATCTTTTTTTGAATATAAAGATCTATTGTGTATTGAGGCACAAAAACCAATATCGAATACCCTTGATAAAAATTTACAGTCAAACAGAAACGTTATATGTACCATCTAAAAATTAGAAGCTCAGTTTCGAAGAGACTTAGGCTTAGATGGGTGGATGACTTAGACAGTTAGAGACTGTGACAAAGCAGAGCAGAAGACAGTGCAGAGAAGCGCGAGCAGGTTAATCGTAAGAAGTAGGCGGAGAATGTGAGATTAGCTGGTGGGTGATTGTTTGTAGATAGGGCTTAGAAGTTGTAGAGCAAATAAGAGCGGATAAAAGCGAAAGCGACCAATCGATGGCTTTTCTTTATACGCGCGGTGCTTAGAATAAGACGCCGACTATGTATGGTATAATTAGCGGTCGGTCGGACATGCGCAAGTTGTTAGATCTGGGGAGAGATCAACTTTTACAGCCGTACGCATTTTTATCGGCGCGCCGCGCCGGAAGTAGTAGCTTTTTCTAGCTCCTAGCCCGGTCGGTCGGTCGGTCGGCGGCCCTAATTAAAGCGACCAACTAAGTCCCCCGAAGAAGCGGCTCAGTGCCAAAAAGTGCGCGAGATCAATCTAAAGTGAAAATTGAGTGGCAGCGTCTAATTCATTTCCTCAAAACACTTACCTCTCTCTCCTCTCCGGCGCGCTCCAGACCGGTCGCTATCGAACGTACGATCGATTCTGAGGTCGTAGAGCAGAACATAATTCGAGGAGGCGTATTAGTATTGAGTCATGCATAAATTGACTTTGATTCACTCACTCACGCGCGCACCAGTCATTTTTTAGTTTTATAATCCAGCGCATTTTTGACCAATCATTCACTATCTGTTTAGATTCAGATGCATGCTGTACTTCGAAACCGCATCTGGCGTAAAACTTGACTGAAACACATTTTGCCTTGCAGTATTTACCTTACACAATAGGTCTAGGAGACAATTGTTGACCTGACTGACTGCTTGCGGCTTTGCTTTTGAAAACCGTGAACGTTACATAGTACGGACGACAACAATACAGTAGACATGGTAACAGATAGGCTAGGGTACTTTGTACGTACCTCCTTAACGTGCAATTAACTTTGTATAATTCTATGCGACTGTCTGGGTTTTTTCAACTTGCCATTTATATCGACGGTTACGTACAGTATGTATGTATAAGATGCAGTGTAAACGACAAAGATTGGCAACGAACGAAGAGGCATTAAGAAAAGTTTTTGTGATCGATCTAACCTTGTTGAGTTGTCGTCAGTCTGAAACAGGAAGCCGAAGGAATTTCATAACCAACATGTGTACACTAAAATGTTTTGAAATGTTTTTATATTGACGAGGACGACAAAGGCCCAATTGAATAAAAACGATGCCAGTCTCTAATTTCAAGGCAATTGAAACATGATTTCTATCAGCCGACGCAAGATTTTGAAATTCATTTAATTTAATTTCTGTACGATTAGAAATGAAGTGAAGCATACAATGTACATGTATATGTATCTAACAGGGCAGGGGGTCTGCCCCACCCGACTTAGGCCAGACCCCCGATCAGCACCCCTCTCCACGATATGATTTTTCTGACCCCGCCCTCCTATTCCTAACAGGTAATTTTTTCAGCAAATTTTTGCATTATTTTTCGAATTTCAAACACTAAAATTGCTCTAAGCCACTTTTTAACTGCATATGAGCCAAAAAAGGAGATTCTTTACAATTTTAGCCTGATTACGTTACAGTATTGCGATTTCTGCATTTCTGAGCGTTTTTAGTACCCAACCCTCCCTCCCATCGGCGGATGACCTGTTACATGTATGAGTTGCAGACTAAATTAAATTAAATTATTTGCAGGCTAAAGGAAAGTTCACCAGAGACCGGATAGACAGACCTTGCTGTTTACTTTCTTGGAGCTTTTTTTACACAAACAAATACGATAGAAAAAACGCAGTCAGACAGTTAACGCCATCTATTGTAACGGCACCTTATATGGCATGGCACCCCACGTTCAAGCACTGTAATATCTGGTGCCCTAACCCATGGTCAAGACTGCCGGTGCCATAATGGTGCCATATGGTAAGAAATTTGAATAACAACGGTACATACGGTACCTACCAGTCCAGTAACACAATATAGTACATTGCAGGGCTACCCCACCCACACAGCAGCCAATGGTAGAGGTACCGTACATAGTATGGGTACCTTATAATTTTAATACCGCCACAATATGCACGCGTATGGCGCAAAGTGTCTGACGACTGTAACAGATTAATGCAGTCGGGCACTTAACGCCGCTTATGACACTGGTACCATACATCGTCGTACCATGGTGCCCGCACCTTGGCTACAGGGAACATGTATGGTAAACACCACGTTCAGGGAGTGGAGGTGCCATTTATGGTACTCCTACCCATGGCTGTGGGTGCCGGTACCATACATATACCACTACCATATCCCCTTGATACCTACCTTTTTGGCTGATGTCTTTTTACTTTTTCGGGGCCGTGATGTCAGCCGCGTCCCAAAAAATTTTTTCCAAATGTCGACCTCCCGGAGACATCCGCCGTATTTTTATGGGAAAGGACGCCATACCGGCTGACGTCATTTTTGAGGAAGTACGTCAGCACCTGTCGGTGGTCCCCGACAGAAAAGGGACGATAGACATCCTAATGGAGATGTAGGTACAGGGGACGTATTCACAGAGTATGTTTGACAAAACTGACCAACCCTAAATGGTCGAAATTATATTTATGGCCCAGCTAGACAACTGTGAATGCTTAAAATTTAGCAGAGAGTAGGTCTCTTGTTAAAGTACTCTGTCTTGACACAGGGATTCTCTCGGTAACAAATGTTATCTGGCTTTTGAGACTGCAGTTAAGCAATTGCGCACACTGCTTTCTAGACTGACCGGCAGACGGTTTGCCTAATAAAAAGTGGCGCACTGCTTTCTAAACACTGACCGCCGGTCGACTGGATAAACTAAAAAATGCGCTACTGCTTTTCTAAACACTGACTGTGGTGGACTGTTTGCCCAATAAAAGTGCCTTTCTAATACTGGTTCAATGCGAGTTCATCCATGTGTACTGTAGGGCCAAACAGTGAGTTCCAAACTGCAATTGTAGCTAAAAACAGTTGCTGTTTCCAATGTCCCCTAGAGACGTGTCACATCTCCTAGCTGTAGGGATGTCCATCCCAAAAGGGATCTGATGCAGAAATAATTTTTTTGGGAACTCTTTCTCTACCAGCGACAAAAGGATGTCCGACATCCTAATCGCGAGGAACACGACCGGTCTACGCCCTCGGGGCATCCGCCGTCGAGGGCTTCGACCAAAAATGCTGATGTCAAAAACGCGGTCGGCGTCCTAGGCCCGAGGACAAAGACCGTCGTAAAAGCGACATGGTAGGTATCAAGGGGATATAAGCAAAAAATCTAAAGGAAGTGATACCCTATATGGTGCTGTTACCATATGTTGCCAGTAGCCTAGGTACCGGCACACTAGGTCAGGTACAAATCCATCCGGCGTTAAGTGGCTGACTGTTGTATTAATCAGTTTGCTTAAATCAGTCGTTCACTGCCAGCAGAGTAACGCAGAGTACGGCCATTCTCCGATTTGGCACTTCTGACACTTCTGTGCCGTCGTTTTTCCACGTCGAACCCAATGGGCGAGGGAACGGACGTATTTCTACAGTAACCGGCCAAGGAAGCCGGGGCCGGCGAGCGTTTGCGCAGCGGTAGACTGTTCTGTCCATCGGAAAACGATTCGTTAGTAGTGGTGATTGGCCCTTGGGAGCGCTTGTAGAAACAGAGCAGAGTGAGGGCTTGGCGATAGCGATGGCAGAAATGAAAGTAGAAGAAGAAATTGACCGCTCCGTTCAGCGAGACCAGCACATTGTTGATGTCCGACAGAAACAAGCCCAACTCCGAGAAGAACAGATTCTTGTTTAGCACCTCGAACAGACTCAACAACAGTGCCAGTGTGTAGCAGAGAACAAAACCTAAAATACGCGTTACCGTCTACACTACGCCCGGTTACGGTATTTATAGGAGTTTCTGCGTCGTGTGATCAATTTGCATAAAATGCTCATTACCGTCTACACTACGCCCGGTTACGGTATTGATAGGAGTTTGTGTGAACAATCTACTCAAAATATTAAGATGAAAACAACGTACAGAGCACGACGTAGAGCAGCATAACAGCAGTCTTCCGATCTGCTCGCTGGTTGGCTGTCATTCTTCTCCGGGTGGCGTTAGAGCGCACCAGTTCGAAAGTGACTTGCACGTTGAGCACTCCGATTATGGACAAGGGCATAACGTACATTACCAGCATGTTGGCTACAGTGCTGTACCAGAGAATGTAGTTCTGGTCGTCCCGTAGTTTGAAGAGCAGATTGTAGGTCAGCGGATCGATGGCAAACTCCCAGAATCGCACCACGTTGTAGCAGACAGACAAGAGAGCCGTTATAACTATCACCAATAATGTGCGACTCCTGGAAATTTGCAACAACTGCAGTTACAGGTCTGCAGCACGTTTGCGTTTTCCCCAAATAAACTTATAATAATTGTTTCAAAAGAAAAGATACACATAAAACTTTATGTTTCCAAACCTCTGTTGCTTTCTATTCTTTAGCAGGTGCACGCACAGTTGCTTTCTGAAAGACTAATTTTAGAAAATTTTCTGGCCCCGTTTTTTACAATCTTAGGTACGCCACGGATAGATTAAGATTATCCTTTTGTTACACACCGCCCAAAAAATCGTATCGGAAATCCGCCAAATCGGTATCGGCCGCCGATAATTTATCGGGAAAAACTATCGGAAAACCGATAGGCTTTTGGCGGGCATGGCAAAAAATGAACAAACCCTTCCCCCGATATTGGTATCAGTTTAACGCGCGATTATTACAAAAACGATAGTTACTATCGAAATTGGCCTATTTCCGATCCCAACTATCGGGATCGAATTTGGGGTAGCGGACATGTTTTGGGCGGCCGCCGCCCAAAAGATGACCACTCCTGTAGGAGCAGGTGTGTAACAAAGGGTTAAGTACAAAGGGCCTATAATTTACCCCTCATTCAATGCCTTCTAAATTTGTTGTCTAAGGGCGAACTTTTAAAATTCTGAATCTTGATTGGGCAGGGTGGTATTGCGTGAGCATGGTACTGTTGTTTGGGCATGAAATTTTCAGGAATCGGTTCGGTATGGGTAGGTAGTAGGTATTCGGAGAAATACCCGTATACAGGCATTTCCTGAAATGTTTTACAAAGTCAAAATCTGAATTTCCTATTTTTAAATCAAAGATTTTGTCATTTCCAAGGTCAGAGACTAGGACACTCCATCAAAAGCAATGGGATTTACAGTTTTTATGAGTTTTCTGAATTTTTCATTTTACTGGAGTGAAAATCGTTTCTATAAATAATTTTGGTTAATAGAAATGCATCCATTGTACTATAGTTTTAAGGCCTGGTAGTGCATACTACGATTGGAGGCCTAATGAGTACCGGAGAGTGCTGCATAGGGTACCCCTCCAGATAGCGTACCCGGGGTACACTAACTGGCACTTAGTGCCGGATTGTGTACCCGGGGTACATTATTTGGATACAGATTTTATGTCACGGGTGTCAAAAATTTCCTACATTACGGTACCTTTAAAGCAGGTCTACATATATTTTGGTTCTTTTTCAATCGCTTTTATTGACGCAAACCTCACAAGAATGAAAATTTTGACCAACCACTCTAATTTACATAGCAAAAACAGTAATCTTAAATGGAAGATATCATTTTTGCCCAGAAATCGTGAAAACAAGCAGTTTAACATGATTGTGCTAAGTGCCAGTTAGTGTACCGGGTACACTAACAGGATCTGATTTTTGTTGCGGAAAATGCTAAGTGCTGGTTAGTGTACCCGGGTACCCAATGCAGCACTCTCCGGTAGTAACGGGCTATAGTGTTGATTGAAATTACTGTACATCAATGTAATGTACGTGTTAGGTACACGTACTGATTTGGTTAATGAGCAGTACGAACTACAGCCTACACTAACGAACGATTTCTAATGACAAAGCAACTTTAGGAGAGGGAGTAGGGTCTCAGAGGATAAAAAATCCTTCAAATTCGATTTATTAGAGGGATATTGTAATATAATAATGTAATAAAATACAAAATTTCAACGAAAACATTGCGATCATAATGAATTTTTGATAAAAAATGGCACTAAACTGGACGAAAAAATACCGATTCCCAAATAACTAGGTATTCCGAAAATAATAGGTATACCGGGTACCGGTATTTGTTTAAATACCTGGAATCGGTAAGTATTTATTGCGTAGGTATTCCCAAAATACCCATTTTTCGGTATGGGTTCGGTATACCCAATCAAGAGTACATGTAGAGCACGATTAACACCGTAAACTCCCTCTCCATCGACCTTTGCACTAATCACATTTTCAAGCCCTACTATTCCGTCCGACATGTGGCTGATGAAGAAATATATAGTCTGCAGCTTACCTAGTGCAATAAATGGCCACCAGCAGAGGCCTGCAAACGGCCATCCACCTCTCTGCCGTAATTGCGAGCAAAATCCACACAGAAAAGGTGTGAAAAATACACAGACTGGGGTAAAGATAGACGTAACTGAAGGTGGACATCTGAAGGAGCGTGTAGTCCCGATAATAATTGGCCAGCGGACCTGTACAGGTGACAGGTAAAGCCAAGGACAGGAACAAACAGTCGCTTAGACTAAGCGATGCCAGCAAAACGTTGATAGAGAGGTGTCTGAACTTGGGTTGCAGGAAAATCAAGACAGAAAGGCCGTTTCCAACCGTTCCGGTCACCGACAGCACAACCAAGATCACGGCACAACCGAAGGTGAAGCGGTCGTAAAATTGCAAATCGGCCGAGTAATCGCGCATCGTTGAATTGTTCATTTCTTCCGGCTTCGGTGTCTGCGAGCGAGAGCTAATTTGAGAAATTAATAAGCACTGACAGATTGGCCGAGCAAAAGAAGACTGTCAAAGTTAGGCAGTGTTCAGAATATTTAATTAGAGCTGAGACTGCTTTTGCTTCAACTATAAATAGCTGTGGCACACGTACGTGCGTCAGAGACAGGATTTGTTTGTGTTCAGCCAGTGGCGCTGCAAGAATTTTGAAAAAATGCTGAAACAATCGCAAAATGTTAATAAAGAGCATTCAGCAAAATTCTTACTTTCAGGCACTTACCGCCGTTTATGCGCCATACAGTATATGGTACACTACAGTCCCCGAACTCGGGGTTCCGCACCATATATGGTGCCAGTACCATAAACGGCATTAAGTGCCTGACTGTCGCAGGCTAGCATTTAGGCGGATAAAACTTCTGGCACTTTTTATCGCTGCCAACTCAGAATTTTAGACCAAAGCCTAAATCAGTTTTATTAACGTAGTGTATAGGCTTTTTCTTCTTACATTCGTAGTCGGGATGGAGGCGCACTACACAAGACTGTCTACGTTTTTCAGCCGTTAAGAGAAATCGGAGCCGAAAAGTCAAATGAGACCATTGAATGGTGGCAGAACGACCAGCCAGCAAGTAACCTAAGCTAAAACGGATTTGCTATTAATTTGTCGGTGCATACAGATCAGGACAGCGCCTGCACAATCGCCGAGTGTCACTTGTTGTTGCATGGCTCCCCTTTTGGCGACACCGCTCTGTCACTTGTTGCACGGTCAGAAAGCGAAGCGTAAGCGAGCAGCGCGGGAAAATATAAATAAGTGCAGCGTCGACTTTCAAAATGCTCTTAGTGGCTCTGGCTGACCAACAAGCCCGTCCACTGGGATTAGCATGGCTGTGGAGGCGTATGGACGTAATGAGTTAGATCAATTAGCATTCAATCAGCTCCCCAGAGACTGTGCAAGCAGCATGAGTCTTTTGTCTCTTCCGTATTCAGACTGCCTAACTGGTACGTTGCTGATTACTTGGTTTGCATTGTCAATATTACCACAGTTTTCCACCTATTTTAAGGTCGGGCCTCATAACCGGTAAATGCCTAAAATTGGGGCCGCCAGTTTTGAAAAATTGGGAAGTTCAGAAGCTCCCGATGGCTAAAGGAGCTATCTAAACCGATAAAGCTATACAGCTTAGCAACATTACGCAAGTTTCTTCTGACCGACACCTCTACCACATCAGTAAAGCACACTTGTTATTCAGTAGTTATCTGGTTCTAATAAGCACAGAAACGCTCCATTCTGAACTACTGTAGATCCTGTCTATACTGGAAAAAGTACCTTGACAAACCCTGCTTCCTGACCACTTGCTATAAGACCCCGGGAACATGTACTGTACATAGGTGGAAAACTGCGGTAATTTTTAACAAGATATATTTGTACTGTAATAAAGTAACAAGTGGAAGGAAGTCAGCACCGAATTTATACATATTACAATGTTTCACCGGCATTACATACGTAAGTTGCTAGCTGAAATTTCCAATCATTTCAAAATGTGATGTCAAACTTTGAAGCGACCTGGTTTGTTCGCGAAAATCGTGAAAATAGCCTTCAAGAAGGCCTTAAAAAGCGTGATATGAAAGTTTTAGCACAGTTTTAAACGATTTCATTGTCTTTATGTAACAATTTATAAAAATCTCTTTTCGTTTGAAGCAATGCTAATATACAGGGTGCGTAAAAAAAAACAACCCAGCAGATTTTTTACTGTAGCAGCCGCAAATCTCAACCGATTTCAGTGAGTCCTATTTTATATGAAAGATAAATTAATTCTTGAAAGTTTGGTGAAGCTTTTATTAAGATATGATGCTTGGTTCCTGAGATATTTTCACTCAAAATCAAAACAGATTTTGGCTATGAACAAGAACGATTTTTATTATTCTGTTGCACTTCATAATAAAACCGATTCCTACTGCTCAGGGCTAACGTAACGAGGTTTTTCTGGTGCCACACATGCTTGGTTACTTCATTTGTAAAAGTCTTGTTGCCCCTCAGCAGTAGGAATCCGTTTTGTTGTGAAGTGCAACGGAATCGCTCTTGTTCACTGCCAAAATCTCTGTTTTAAGTTTGAAGGAAAATATCTCAGGAACTAAGCATCGCATCTTAATAGGACCTTCACCAGTCTTTCAAGAATTTATTTATCTTTCATTTAAAGCAGGATTCATTCAAATCGTTTGAGATTTGCGGTTGCTACAGCAAAAACTCTGCTGGGTTGTTTTTTTTGACACACCCTGTATATATGTTCACCCACAGTGAAGTGAAAGAAAGTGAATATGTTTCACTCAACCAAGCTAAATATCAATGCTTTAAAGAGCTCTACTTTTGTGTTCGCACGTGCCGGGCCTTAACGGTGCAGAAAAAGCAAGAAGATTTTCGAAAGCAAAGCCAGAACGTCGATCAGTTGGCAGAAATTAAGGAGAGGGCGCGGTTGAAGCGTTTCAAAAAAGTGGCCTCTATTAGCTGATCTTCCTCGTGCACAGAACCTGGCCGGCATCAATCACTCGGCAAACGTCTAACCAAACCACCAATAAATGCTCTATTTTTCACCGTGCAGTGCTCGCTGTTTTGTTCGAGCTCTTTCTAGCTCTATTTTCAGAAAACGGTGACACTCTCTCTTTCTCTCTCTGTCTGTCTGTCTCTCCTACTGCTTGTGCGCTTTCCGTTAATCAATCTTGCTTGCCAGCCGACTCCGGAATGCTTTTACGCAATAATCCGTCTTCTTCCTGTCTCTAGTTCCGTTAGCTAACATGTCACTAAGTGTCTTTGGTCGGTTGGTCTGGTCTTAACCTGCTAGTGCCTCAGCTTCATTAACTAAAGCGCTGCAGAACGTAAGTCGGAACAGTTGGCCGGGGTCGAAATTGCTCCTTTTACATGGGCTATTGCTTGTCAATGGCCCAAACCTTTCACATAAACCAGTTACGTGTCTTTAAGTGCTTGTAAGTTTGATAATTTTTGTAACTTGTCGAATATTTGAGCCCGGCCCCCCATCAAAATCTTTGTCAGCCTGGCCCGTGCACACCTCTCCTCTCTTCCTCTCTCTCCCCTATGGGCGGATGATCTGCTATATCTATGCAATGCATACATGTAACAGGTCATCCGCGAAGTGAAAGGGAGGTTTCGGGGTATGGCACCGGCCGGGGGCCTAAGCCTAAAGTCTAGGGAGAGGTTGGGCACTAAAATATCGCAATATTTCGGCTAAAAATAGTCAAAAATCGCTACTTTAAGCTCAATACAGCCAAAAAGCGCTGTTTTACATGCAATTTTAATGTTTGAAATTCTAAAAAACCTCAAAAAATTTTTTCAAAAAATTACATTCCAGCAAAATCGGAGGGGGTCCCCGTCCGGGGGGTTTGGGCTAAGTCAGGTGGGTGGGGCCAGACCGCTGACACCCTGTTACATGACAGTATGTATTGAAGAGTTTATTGTAACTAGACAAACAGAGGTTAGACAAAGAGGTTAGACGAGTGGATGTTATATACAGTGCAAATCTCTTCAGTATGTACAATATGTATGTCTAGAGATCGTGGTTTGAAGAATTGAAAGAAATATCCACAAAAATAACAAAACAAAAAATTGTCACACGCTGGTAGGAATATTTTCGGACTAAACTAATAAAATTTTTGGAAAATGTGAATTTACAATGTATCTACCTTGTTTAGCAAACTACAGGGTGTCTCAAAAAAATGATCACATTTGTTTTTACTGCCATTTCCGCAAATTTTGACCAAATAGGCTGAAATTTGGAAAATTCGTTAGAGTTTAGGCGATAATGTAATGTAACGTTTTTTCGGTGACCGGCTTTCGTTATTGAAATTACCAAATTTCACTTTTTTTGAAATTTCTCGAGAATTAGTCAAGCCTACTGCACCAAACTTTAACACATAAAATTCCCGAATTTTGGCACCTATAATCCAAATTTCAGCCTATTTGGTCAAAATTTACGGGCAATGGCAGTGAAAAGAAATGTGATCATTTTTTTCGGTGACCGGCTTTCACTATTGATTTAACAAATTTCACTTTTTTTGAAATTTCTCGGGAATGAGTCAAGCCTAGTGCACCAAACTTTAACACAAAAAATTCTCCGAATTTTGGCACCTATAATCCAAATTTCAGCCTATTTGGTCAACATTTGCGGAAATGGCAGTAAAAAGAAATGTGATCATTTTTTTGAGACACCCTGTATCTTTGGCCCACTCCATGTTTCTCTGGTTGATACTTGCACTACCGTACATAGGGTGCCTGCTTTTCATACAGATACAACAGTTAAATTTACATTTACAACAGTTCCATTTACATGTGTTCTTGATTTCAAACTGTTCTGAAACCTTTTTTCTACCTAACTAAAACCAATTTTGCAGCGTTGTTCAAGGCAAAACAGTTTGGTAGGCGCAAAATGTTACAAACTAGCCTTCCACTTCGTCTCCGAGAACAGTTGTCTTAAAACGGCGGTGGCTTTACATCGCGTAATCGGTTATTTTGAACGACCATAATGGCCAAAAAGCCCTGCACTTTCTCATATCTTCTTACTCGGTGTCCTATGAGGGCATCGCAGTGATAAACGCCAGTTTTCCTAGAAAGACTCTTTTTGTCTAGCTTTTTCCATCCTCCAGTGGACACAAATTTGGTGTCTGATTAATGGAGCTGTTGCCGATGTGTCTGTTAGATAGTGTAAAGTGTTGGGGAGGCTATGCCGCCTCTGCCATTGGACTACGCAGTTCACTTGTTAGACTATGTTCGATTACTCCAGTCATGTCAAGACAGATTGGTATAATGAGCTCCCAGGCAAGCTAATCGGGCGTGAAATTAATCTACCACTGCTTTTTTGCTAAAATCGAAGGCGACTTGTGCAAACAATCCAAAAGCTTGACTGAAACTGGCGGGGGCCGATACACTTTGCGCTTTAAATTTATTGGCATTTTCGCTGTTTTTCTGCTAGTCGTTAAGCACCAAGCGCCAGCCTTTCCACTGCCTTTGTCCAGGCTTTTCACAATGCCCGGCTGAACTAATCCTCGCCGCTATCTCTACCATAGAACAGCATGTTCTTGGGTATAAACTGGCCTCCTAAACTGCGTTTGAAAGTGGCTTGCAACCGAGAGTTTCGGTCCGAGCCACTGTCAAATGTAGTTTTTTAAAGGCATAATCAGTGTGATATCCCACTATTTACTGCAGAAGTGGTCAATAGTTGTTCAACCAATCGCCGCCGGTCGGCATCCTGGCAGAATTTGCGACCGAATGAGCCCAAAATACTCGATGTGGAGATGGGTGCATGTAACTCACACTTGCACGACGAATCACTGCTTCGAATCAACATATCAGGGCGGTCGTACAGTGTGCTGGCCAAAAACCTGCACCCGCGGGGCCGTCTCAACTTCGAGGGAAAGACAGAGCCGAAACCGATCCTCGAGTCTTTTTTCCTGGCCACTCATGAGCAGAAGCTGCAACTGTGTGACCACTTCATGAACCAAACAACGGAGTACTTTTTCGACCGCGACGTGGCCACCTTTGATTGTGTGCTGCATTTCTATCGCACCGGCATTTTGCACCTGCCTAATGACGCGTGCCCTCAGAGGTTTCTAGAGGAGCTGCGCTACTGGCAAATCCATCCCAGCTACGTGGCTGCCTGTTGCCAGGGATTGCTAGAAAGGGCCGGCCCCTTGCGCAATCCAGAGCAAGGGGACAACGACCGACCAAACGGACTGAACAAGGCGCACAGCTTTGACTTGGAACGACAGGACAGCGATGACTTTGATGCTGTCTGTTATGGCAAGAGGCGCCGCGTTATTTGGCAGTTTATGGAAGAACCAAACTCGTCAAGACCGGCCAAAATCTATTCCATATTCTCTGTCTCTTTTGTGCTAATGTCAGTACTGACGCTCATGTTGGCATCAGTGCCTGAATTGCAGGTAAATTTTGCAGTGTTTAAAATTGGGAATGGGAAATGGTGCAGAGCCCCCCTACAAAAACAAAATTAACTATTTTATAACTCTTTTGTGTTAATGTCAGTACTGACACTTATGTTGGTATCGTGCTTGAAATTGCAGGTAAGTTTTGCAGCTTTTAAAAAAAGGAATGGTGCGGAGCCCCCTCTACAAGAACAAAATTAACTATTTTATAACCCTTTTGTTCTGATGTCTGTGCTGACACTCATGTGTCTTGGCGATGAATTTTGCAGCTTTTAAAATTGGGAACGGTGCAAAGCCCCCTCTATATGAATGAAGGTGCCCATTTATGCTAACATTTTCAGGAAAAGAACCTCGAAACTGGTGAGATGGAAGCAGTTGGAGTGCTTAGAGTAATAGAAGCTTTGTGTATTGTTGGTTTCACAGTGGAATACATTGTTCGGTTTGTGATCTCACCCAAAAAGTGGGCTTTCCTCAAAAGCCCGCTTAACATAATCGATGTGCTCTCCGTTCTGCCCTATCACTTGGAGATTGTGCTTGGTTCTTTGGGAATCTCGTACAACAATCTCGGCAATGTCAAAGGAGCGCTTCTGATGATGAGAATTCTGCGCGTCTTACGTGTGTTGCGCATCTTCAAGCTGGCACGATACAGGTGTGAGATGATAACAGCAGTTAGGTTGCTTGAAATGGTTTTTAGTGGCGGTCTGTCTTCACTTGGGTCGACGCTGCAGTCTAGCTATCGGGAAATCGGTCTCTTACTCATGTTCATGTCGATCACAATCGTACTGTACTCTACCCTGGTCTATTACATGGAGAAAGAGATAGACAACACCCCGTTCATATCAATTCCGGCTACCTTCTGGTGGTGCATTGTGACAATGACCACGGTCGGATATGGAGACATGGTACCCGAGAGCTTGGGTCGGTTGGTTTTCCATTTTTACTAGCTACAGTATACTTGGCTGGGCACTGAGATGATCAAAACAGTTCCAAGATAGCTTTAAAGTTTATATGAACTGCATCACCCATCGAGTCAGACGCACAAATCCTAACCAACCTAAGCCCAGAAATAGAAAATTGACAGTGACAACAGACTATTTTTGTCAGATTAAATACGATTCGTACTTGTTTGCAAAATTCGTTAGCCATTTGTTCTCTCTGAACTATTGAAATATTTTCGATCATGCATGTAACAGGTCATCCGCCGATGGGGAGGGGGTCTGGCGCCGGCCGGGGGAATCTGAGCCCAAATGTAAGGGAGAGGTTTGGAGGGAGGGTACTCCAAGCTCAAAAATCGCAAGTTTGTTTGTGATAAAAGTCGCAAAATCTTGCTAACTTGGGCTCAAGATAAAATACAGCTAAAAAGTGCTGTGGTTATACAGGATTTTAGCAATTTTTGTGTCTGAATTTCCAAAAAATTGTAAAAATCGTCTGGGGTACCCGGATCAGGGGGTCTGACCTAAGTGGGGGCAATGCATGTGTATTATATGTTTTCGTTACTGGAGACCGTGTTAGGGCCGGCACAGTTGGTGTAGTGGTTTAGGCCGCATGGCCACTGTGCGCGACGTCATGCCCTCATCCGCGAACCGAATGACGAACCACGGGGGTCGCGCAATGGACCGCACAGGTCTGAGCGTAGGGCCGTAAGGTGCCCCCACACATCGGATCGGATCGGACCGTATTAGGGTAGAATCAGTTGAAAAGATTCTATATAAGAACGATTTTAGGAGGCAAGCTGGTGGCCACACTAACAAGTGTGAGCGGCGTAATAGTGCTGGCCTTTCCGATTACCTTAATCGTGGAGAACTTCAATCGACAGTACCGACGCGAAATGATCAAACAAGGCAGAAGAGGCTCTATGACCATGCCTGTGATTCGAGGAGGCAGATTTATGTGACTCTCTCTCTCTCTATTTTAGACTAAACTTCACTTGAATAGAATAACACAACCAACAAGTTCATAGTACAAAAAGACACCGGGTGTTCTATAAAAACAACAGTAGTACATACTGTACATAGAGATCTAGACTTAGTAAAGAAAGGGCACGATGGCTCTGCGATGTTTGGGATAGTTAGGAAACTTTTCTTTGTACCATCTAGTAAAACAAACTAAATAGCAATCCAAACAAAAGCAAAGCTCGACTCACTTGTGATGGCTGATGGCGCGCGGTCCGATGTTAGAAAGGGTGAAGACAGCGAAGGCGACAGAAGGCAGCGACCAGGCCACTAGCGCATAGCCGATCCACTCTAATATTTCGCCTAAGTAGTTGGCTCCTGATACGTATTCGAACAGTCCGCCTAAAAGTTTAGTCTCCCAAAATCTATTCACCATAGGTTCAGTGAAGCACTACCGTTAGGTATTTTGTATCCGGTCTCCCCTGGTTTGCGCAGATTGCGCAGTATATGATCGGAGTGAAGATTGATCATCATACCAGCAGCGAACGTTGCAATACCTGAAGCTGTGACACCTTTTCCTTTAAGTGATGCCATTTGATGGGGGACTGAAGTCATACTATCAGAATTTGCGGCCATTTCGTAACTCCGTTGTTCGCTATACGTACATACATGTCACGACACTTATACAGTCCGGAAAATAACCACATATATGGTATGGGTATACATACAACGGTAGTGATACCATATGGTTCATTGGTACCATACATGACATCTGTACCATATATGATACTCTTTCGATCGAGGCCTCAGATGATACCATGTGGTCCATACATGCAATCAGGACATGAAAATGGGGGCCTGAGGAGGTTGATCCACTCAGTCCGCCGCTACCCCTCAGAAATTTTTTCAAATAATTTTGTATAGAAAATTATAATAACAGTATGTCTAGATGTGAAAATGAGCTCAGAATAGCTTATTTTAACCACTTATAACGAAAAATAAGCAAAAAACCTTGATTTTAGACAGAAATCGAACCTTTTGTTATGCTATTCCCTCAACCCTCCTCAGCCTCCGCTATGCCCCCCTCAGAATATACAGTATAAATTTAGCAACCCTCAGACGAAATACTAGCTTATAAGTCTGCATATATTGTATCACGTGAGACTTCGATCGTAGGGATACCCCACCGAAAGCTGTGACAGCGAGCAGGTAAAATGGGAACCGACTGGATCTGCCGTTGCACCGAAGCCGCTCCACAAAGCATGTCGCGTTGGAGAAGATCTACGATGTCAGAAGCTGTCTGAGAAACCAACTATGCTGGGAGCCCTCTGGCATATGGGGCACTGGCGGCCGTCGGAGCTGTCAGAATCAAGGCATCAACACGCCGTTTGGTTTGGGGTTTGGCCTTTCCAGCTAGGGGGTAACCCCCAAACCCCCTTAGTACATGTATGGTTATTGTCTTAGTGCGAAACAACTACAACAAGGCAGGAAAGCGCTCAACCATACATGGGCCGGGGGGGTAAGGGGGTATACCCCTCCCCCTCGGTCGGCCATACCCCCCCTCGGCCGGCCATACCCAACCTCCCCCACCCACCCCCCTCCCGGAGGGAGGAAATGGAAATTTTCGTTTATTTAAGGCAAAATAGGCGGTTTTGGCCTTTTTTCGGGGGACCCCCCCCCGAGGTCTCAACCCCCCACCCCCCCTCCGGATTTTTCCGGCCCATGTATGCGCTCAACCAGCGAAAAATTTGGAAAAAGCTCGCAAAAAATGTCTGTTGAGCAGAAAATTTTTATCTACACTTAGCGACAGTTTTTCTACAGAAACGTCGCCCGGCGATCTTTTTCTACACGAGTACGAATGCACCTTTACACTCTCTGGATAAGCCACTGTCCATGCCCATGCGACTACGTACAGTACATACGTACGTATGTATGAATAGAGAAAAATCGAGCACCTGCTAGAGTAGAGAATTGGTAAAGGTGATGCTGACTGTAGGATGCGTAATTACAGTGATAGACCACTTGTAGATATGCGTTGAGACAACAGAAAGCGAATGCCATAACGAAGACAGGTAACGGGGTCGGCTTTCCACCACGAATCAGAAACGGAAAAATCAGACATCTGGAAGGTACGTAACGTACGTACGTATTATTCGAACGTTTGGTCCAGTCAAAAACTACCAACTTATCCACCTGATTTCGAAAGCTATAGTGTTCCTACGAAATGATTTGAAACCTACATTGTACCTGTCACACATAAAACTTGTGTTGACCTCAGTTACAGAGAAACGAATGCTAAGTACGACTTGCGAAAATTATTATTTTAACTATAGTGTCTCCCTTTGAAGACACTATTCAATACTCCAAGTAAGAGAGACTTCATGCTGCTCTGTAGCTTGTACTTGCACTACGTATACAACTTTACAATGTACACCATGGTGGTGTATCCCAAGAGGCCCGACTGACAAAATCAGCGCTATCATTATATCATAGAAATTCAGAAACATTACTCGGACGGACACAAGCAGAATCGATAAACTAAACTGCATTCAGTGCGTACTAAGTAAAAACTAATTAGCTTTAGTAAATACGGACGGATTAGGAGTAAAAGGCTTAATGACGCCCACCTCTGAGAGTAGTGAAAGAGGAGAAGGAAGATGACCACAAAATTAGCACCGAATTTGAAATAGTCACAGTTGCGGCGGAGAAACACGTAACAGGGCACAGCCAAACATGGCAGCTCTTGCAGAAACCAAGCCACCTTCGCGGGAATACTCACCTAAACGATACATACGTAGTTCAGAACCTATACTACTATCTTCTCAAAACCGAATTCTTCACATATCGTACATATAAAGCATCAACCTTTAGTTGGGCGCAGACATAGAAAAAGGGGTTGGTTCCTCAGGTTCTGACCTACTCTATCATCTCAGGTATTTTCTGAAGAATTTTTAAATACAAAAACATGCATGAGTGAAGGGCACCTGGAGATTACCGTTCCCCTCACTGGTCGAAACCCACTCCATTATTTTAACGAAAAATAAGCCAAAACTAAATAATTCCCAATCAGCCGCGACACCTTGTCGCGTCTTAACCATTGGTAGTTTACACTATCCCGTGTGTCACAGCGGCCCCGGCACCCGTGGAAGTGGTGTGTTTGTGGGTTCGAAACCTGTCGAGGCGATGGGAAGTAGTCGACACAAAGCCCAACCCAGGCCGTCGAAAGTCAGCAATGGCAAGTAGATAAATGGGGACCAAACCTTAGCTGTCTAGCACACACCGACAGCAAAAGGGAAGGATTGTTGTTAAGGAGGCTGCCGGACCTTCTGTCTCTTCCTGCTCTACAGCAGTTGGCTACTCCTAGTCCGAAAGGACAAAAACTTACAACTACAACCTCAGGATTTCAAAATTCCACTACCCTCAGACGAAAAGCTTGCCCATGTCCAAAGAGAGCGCTAAGCAGTCAATAGTGCAAGAAAAAACAAAATTACGTTAACAAACCACGATTCATAACCGTAACGTCCGTAACTAGCTCTCCATGAGGTTTGAATGAGCACAAGAAAAACGATAAAACCGATGCTCAGCTCAGCCAAAGCGATCGACCTGAGTAGCTGGAGCTCAGTAAAGCTGTCTAAATTCATGACATTCCGCAATTCAGATCTCTATTGACTTAGTCCATTCACACCCTAGAAGCTCGGTAGTACGCAACACCAAACGTCACTTGTACAAATATTTGAAAGCAGATAAGGCGTACGCGAAGAGTTAAACGCAGTTCAGAGCAGAGTAGATACGTTGGCCATTTCCATTTTATGCTGAGAATTTATGAAGTAGACTAGACGGCAGAAAGTTGAACAAAATATCGAGATCACATCGCAGTCACTGATCAGAGTACGAATGGTATCAAAGCTCTTCTCGACTTTGGATAGTCATCAAACTTCTTCAAATACCATCTAAAACACATGTACTGTATGTAGCCAGATCAGAGCGCGCGGGAGAAGTTGAGCATTTGAAAAATTTATTGATTAGCATAACTGCGGGTTGCCCAAGAAAACAAAAGAAGTAATTTTGGAACATACTTTCTGAATTTTTTACAATTTCAAAAACTAACAAGAATGCTAAATCTGACCGTAATTTGGGATTGACCGACTTTCAGCTAAAATTACGACTTTTCACCAATTCTATGTGACAAGCACATACAGAGAACAACCGAGTGTATTTGTAAATTTTCTTTTTAGGATCTTAGTGTCAGCACTGTCTTGCTTTGCCTAAATGTATGTATCAAATGAACAACAAGAGGCGAGTAGTAGTGAGCGAGTGATTTGGTCTGACAGAAAATCGGGTGCAATGCCTAATTTCAAGTGAGCATGGAACGAGACTGAGTCTGGCATCAAATTGCTTTCTACCCACTACCCGGCCGGTCTGTGGTTACAGTTGTTCGTTGAAATGATTAGCAACGACAAACCAAGTGTGAACTCAGTGGCGCTAACCGTCATAATTGCTAGTCTGTTAATTAGTATAGACAGCCTAGTACTTAGTTGGCTTGTCGGTTAAGATTGGGCCTGTGAAATCTTACACATTCGATTCTAGGCCGCTAGCCAGGTTTAGCGCCAGTTGAACTTTGCTCAAGGCCTAGAGCAAAGGTCTTCGCTCAATAAATGATCTAGCCAGAATACTTGAGTCTCTCCTCGGCCCACACGATCCCGTAGGACGTTTGAACCAGAGGAGGCAGGTGATTCTGCTAATCCTATCCCGAACTTGTTTTGCTTTTGCAACCACTGCTGCCTTGCTTGTGAAGCCGATTGGTGTTGTCGATAATTTCATTACTCTTTTATGTCACTGCTGTGCGGGTGGCGTGTTGCGTTTAAATTCAAGCCACACTTGGACCTATGTAGACGGCTAAATTGCAAGTGTCCACCCACAGCCACTCTTTCACTTAGAATCTAAAGTCCATTTCGAACTGAGCGTAGACGAATATCTCATCATTACTGGCGGCTAAGATAGAGCGATTTCGGCCGAAGAACGAAAATTAGTGGAATGGTCCAACAAAGCCTAGCACAAGTGCGCATCCAATTCTAATCATCTCAGTTTTTCTGTTAATCATCACTTGTGTGTAGGAAAATGAGCTTTTTTGCCCTTGGGATGAAAGAGATCTGAGCATAGCATTCTAGATTCTAAAGGCTGTGTACTGCAGCCCGAGTTTTTGTTGAAAACGCTGAAAAAACGAAGTTGAGCGATAGGCAAGAATTATCCATTGACGTTCTCTGTCTCTCTATGCATGGCAAGGTATTTGTCTGCAGCTGTCAGACTGTGATTGACTCAGCAGACCCAAATAGATAGCAATCAAGCTTGATTGAACCGAAATTAAATTCACGTTAGTTGAGTTGAGGCTATGTCTCGGTGCACTACCCTCTCTGCAGATACAATAATAACCTCTGTCAGTGTCAGTCTGTCCCCTTGCAGAGACTACATACAAGATGAACAAATCTTTCATGCGAGTGTGTGGCGCAAGACCCGTTGCAGAGAATAACCTAGTGCTCATACTGAATGGACCTCTGACCAGCGTCTGTATTCTGATTGGCTGTGTGGGAAATGTGTACAGCCTTGTCTTTTTGACAAGAGTAAAAATGAAAAAAGTGAGTTTCACTCAACTCTTTTCTGGCATCAACAACTT
>JASANB010001844.1:0-15454 GCA_030248155.1 Sabatieria punctata
AATAGAGATGCAACCGTAATCCGGTATTATCCGGTATATACCGGATAATCCGGTATTTTTTTGCTCTAAGACACTATCCGGTATCCGGTATATTTTAGATACCGGATACCGGATAATATCGGATAGCCAAAAATAGCATTTTCATGACAATTTTTCCAGTTTTCGAGCGTATTTTTGGTTTCGCATGCAGATTAGCACTATTTTCAGACTTAACTGCAGCCTGTTATCTAGAAAATGTAGCTGATTGAACGTGATATCAGTCACATCAAATACATTCTTGGTCATATCCTGCCTTGAAAGCATCGAAAAAGTATATTTCTAGCCTGAAAATTACTGTATTTCCTTAAAACTTGATCATCATTACTATCCGGTATTAACCGGTATTATCCGGTATCCGGTCTTCTGAAAAACTATCCGCTATCCGGTATCCGGTATTTTTCTTTACGGTTGCATCTCTACTCGTGAACACCTCTAGTAACTTGCATTTTTTGTATTCTGAGCAACTTTAAACCTAACTTGATCCTAACAATGGAATGATGAACAACAAGTCCTAATTTTATTCACTCAGATGAACACGAAATTGTTTAGAATGTAACGGGATAAGACGGTTAAATCAAAATGTCGTACCTTACATATTTACTGATCGCGGCCTGCCAGCATCTGTTCTCCGTCATCGTAGACAGTGGAAACAACTTAGTCAATTGTCTGTGGAGATGGCAGTTAGGGCCGGCAATGGCGTCAACTCTGAATTAGCCGTCGCAAGGCAAGTTCTCTGTCACAATCGCCGAGCTCTTAAAGCAGCCGCTATGTCCGGTTCAGTCGACATTCTGCTACTGCTTTCGCGCTTTAGGACGCTGCCGTTGCAGAGGTGCCTAAAGAAACTGCATCTGCGTACACTAAGTTAAAGCTAGAAAAACAATATACACCTAAGACAACCATCACTCAGTGCACCCGGTATGGACCGATCGTCGCACGCACATCCTACAGCCAATAACCCATTACGGCAACAAAACGAACTACTTTTTTGGTCCGCTGTCCCGCCCGGTATCATACATATAACAGAGGGTCTGCCCCCACCCGACTTAGGCCAGACCGCCGGATAAGACCCCTTGAGACGATTATTCTGGCAAGTAATTTTTGAGCACATTTAATTTTTCTCAATTTCAGACATAAGAATTGCCAAAATCGCCTGCAAAACTGCACTTCTTAGCTGTATTTCAGCCCAAATTAGCGATTTTGACAAAAAATTGCGATTTTTTCGATTTTTGAGCGTTTTTAGTGCCCAACCCCCATACATGGGCCGGAAAAATCCGGAGGGGGGTAGGGGGGGTTGAGACCTCGGGGGGGGGGGTCCCCCGAAAAAAGGCCAAAAAACGCCTATTTTGCCTTAAATAAGCGAAATTTTCCTCCCTCCGGGAGGGGGGGTGGGTGGCCGAGGGGGTGGTATGGCCGACCGAGGGGGAGGGGTATACCCCCCTTACACCCCCCGCGGCCCATGTATGCCAACCCCTCTTCAAAAATTTGGGCTCAGACCCCCCGGCCGGAGCCAGACTCCCCTCCCTCTTCGGCGGATGACCCGGTACATGTATGGCCGGCATAGTCAAAGAATCGTCGTCGTTTGTGTTCTCCATCCAGGCTGGCTTCTTTGAATAAACTTAGCACTTCGTTCTCCGGCCGCGGACATCAGCGCGTAAATATTCTGCATAAACCCGTTGGGCGTTGCGGTAAACAGAGGAGGCCAATTCGCCCTACCGACTACCCGCCTTTTTAGTCATAGGCTCAGGAACAACGTTCTAAAGAAATCTCCACCATGCGTCCGATTCTTACAGGATATATATGCGCAAATACCGCAGCTTGAAGTCTACTGTTGGCAAAATAAGCGCTATTCGTGGTACTAACGGTCTGTCGCTACTTAATAAACAAACACACACTTAGTCCTAACATAAAGATCTTCCTATTAACGATGTCATCCCTTCCTCACGAACTGACGAGCGAGACACTGAAGTCTATAAGTCATTTTAAACATTAATTGTCATTGCCAACCGAGATCGGGCAGACATGTTAAGTGGGGGGTCGGCGGAATCGGCCGGCATGGTGTGCGTTGGACATCCCTATGGCCCCAAAGTAAAACCCTAAAACAGTTCCGCCCAACTCCCTCTGGGTAGCCAGCAATGGCCATCCATGGTTCTCTCTGATGGGGGTCATTTTCCATAGTAAAACTCCAAAACACCCCTAACGGTAATGGACGTTTCTCAGGGGGCCGAGTTAGCTGAGACACGTGCTAGCCAGCGTTCGAAAGCTCACATCATGGGCTTTCAGAATCTGCAATAAAATTTATGGTGATTTTTGTTGTATCAAAAATAATCGATCGCAAAATATCGATTGATCACGATTTTATCAGTTTTCAGCATCTGACTAAAGTAGCTACCAAGGTAAATGGGATGACCAAATTGAGGTTTTCTGGTACGCCAAATTCATTGGCGACGCCCATTTACAGCTACGATCACTTGATCAATAGATAATCGTTATTCGATCGATTATCGATTTTTTGCTCTACAGATGACCCAACTACACAGGCTATGATGTTAGTTGTTTTCGGGCATGCTGATTTCAACCGTGATGTCGGTTTAGAGCTATCATCGCGTTTTAATTCGATAATCGATATCGATTGATTATCGATTTTTTGCTGTGCAGATAAACAAAACACATAAGCTATAATGTCAGTGGTTTTCGGGCATGCTGATTTCAACCATGATGTCGGTTTAGAGCTATCATCGCGTTTTAATTCGATAATCGATATCGATTGATTATCGATTTTTTGCTGTGCAGATAAACAAAACACATAAGCTATAATGTCAGTGGTTTTCGGGCATGCTGATTTCAACCATTATGTCGGTTTAGAGCTATCATCGCGTTTTAATTTGATAATCGATATCGATTGATTATCGATTTTTTGCTGTGCAGATAAACAAAACACATAAGCTATAATGTCAGTGGTTTTCGGGCATGCTGATTTCAACCATTATGTCGGTTTAGAGCCATCATCGCATTTTAATTCGATAATCGATATCGATTGATTATCGATTTTTTGCTTTGCAGATAAACAAAACACATAAGCTAAAATGTCAGTGGTTTTCGGGCATGCCGATTTAAACCATTATGTCTGTTTAGAGCTATCATCGCGTTTTAATTCGATAATCGATATCGATTGATTATCGATTTTTTGCTGTGCAGATAAACAAAACACATAAGCTATAATTTCAGTGGTTTTCGGTTTACAATAGTTTGTTCTGAAGTCTTGATTTCTTTTTGTATTCTGGACCGAAACCCATTTTATGTATGTGCCCGTCCATATACTTCCCGAGCCTAATTTTTTCCTATTAGAATACAGCTATTCTAACAGAGTTGAAATATTCTAAATACCGATATATTGATTGATGTATTCAGTATGGGTAAACTGACACCAGCTTAGCTACAACAATCATAATGCAAGAAAACGCATAAGCTGTAAGTTGTATTATTTTATCTATTCCACAAACAATCGATACTTGACAATCAATCGATATTGATAATCGAACTATACTGCGATGATAGCTCAAAAACGACATCATGGTTTAAATCGGCATCCCCAAAAACCACTAAAAACATAGCCTGTGTAGTTGGATAATTTGCACAGTAAAAAATCGATAATCAATTGATATTGATAGTCGAACTATACCACGATAATAGCTCTAAAACAACATAATGGTTGAAATCAGCATGCCCGAAAATCACTGACATTATAGCTTATGTGTTTTGTTTATCTGCACAGCAAAAAATCGATAATCAATCGATATCGATTATCGAATTAAAACGCGATGATAGCTCTAAACCGACATCATGGTTGAAATCAGCATGCCCGAAAACCACTGACATTATAGCTTATGTGTTTTGTTTATCTGCACAGCAAAAAATCGATAATCAATCGACATCGATTATCGAATTAAAACGCGATGATAGCTCTAAACCGACATAATGGTTGAAATCAGCATGCCCGAAAACCACTGACATTATAGCTTATGTGTTTTGTTTAGCTGCACGGCAAAAAATCGATAATCAATCGATATCGATTATCGAATTAAAACGCGATGATAGCTCTAAACCGACATCACGGTTGAAATCAGCATGCCCGAAAACAACTAACATCATAGCCTGTGTAGTTGGGTCATCTGTAGAGCAAAAAATCGATAATCGATCGAATATCGATTATCGATTGATCAAGTGATCGTAGCTGTAAATGGGCGTCGCCAATGAATTTGGCGTACCAGAAAACCTCAATTTGGTCATCCCATTTACCTTGGTAGCTTGGTGGCTACTTTAGTCAGATGCTGAAAACTGATAAAATCGTGATCAATCGATATTTTGCGATCGATTATTTTTGATACAACAAAAATCACCATAAATTTTATTGTAGATTCTGAAAGCCCATGATGTGAGCTTTCGAACGCTGGCTAGCACGTGTCTCAGCTAACTCGGCCCCCTGAGAAACGTCCATTACCGTTAGGGGTGTTTTGGAGTTTTACTATGGAAAATGACCCCCATCAGAGAGAACCATGGATGGCCGTTGCTGGCTACCCAGAGGGAGTTGGGCGGAACTGTTTTAGGGTTTTACTTTTGGGCCATAGGGATGTCCAACGCACACCATGCCGGCCGATTCCGCCGACCCCCCACTTAACATGTCTGCCTGATGGCTGCCTGATTTCGGTTGGCAATGACAATTAAAAAGATGAAGGTGCTAACTAACCTGAAAATTGAACGAACGAACTTTTATCGCCCAACACAAAATAAAATATAAATGAGTTAGCAAATGACATAAAACGCGGTTACAGTGTAAAACGACGGCATATGGAGGCGAAAGGCCAGTGGACAGCCACAAGGGCTTTACACCGCCTTAAACAGACATTAGTAAAACGTTAGAAACTACACAAAGTTTAGGTACTGGTCAAAGTTCAGTTTTCTTAGTTCTCGAGTAAAAGAAGCAAGGTTTTGTGCTATGGTGACCTCATCTGGAAGAGAATTCCATGTTTTCAACGTTCTTAAAGCAAAGGAGTGTACCCTGCAATTTATGTAGCTTTCCAACGATGGCACAAACAGTTTATAAGTTCCTCTAGTTTTTGACACTGGATTCCAACTGAAAAAGTGATCAAAATCTAAATCCACCAGACCATGTACGATTTGGTATACATACTGTAGATCAATGACGAGCCTGCGACGTTCGAGTGTTTCAAGGTCCAGTAGTTTTAGCCTTTCTAGGTAGCAGCCTTGAAGACCAAGCATACCTGGCAATCGCAGTGTAAAAGCCCTCTGCACACTTTCAACGGTATTTACATCCTTGAGTAAATAGGGATTCCACACAGGCGTGGCATATTCGAGCCGCGACCTTACATAAGTTTTGTACATCTGTAGTACGAATGGTGTGCTCCTATTTATAAAGGCACTTAGGATTAGTCTAGATTTCCTAGCGGCATCGCTGGCGATTTTAGCACAGTGTTTTGAAAAACTGAGATAGCCAAAACGGTCACGACCCACTAAGACACCAAGATCTCTCATTTCTGTCACTGTTTCTATCAGTACATTTTCAAAGACGTACTGTGCCTGAGGGTTTGAGAAGCCTAATTGTTACGCCAAACACGATTTTTTCCGCCTTCCTCATCCAAGGCAGGTGCGAGTGAGTTTACTTCAGTTAAAAGGTCTTGCTGGAGCCGTTCTATCAGCTAGGTAGGCAATCCGTTCGAAAATTCTTGTTACTATTCCGCCATAATCGCTCACACGCTTCCACGACGCAATTTGGGTGACTAACTTCCACTAATTCGGACGACTGAGCACTTTCCGGCATTCTACCAGCTTCATCGCAATAAAAACAATGCGATTTTGGCAAAACGAACTTCACGTTCACACCAGCCAAAAATTGAAATCGACTACAGTAATCCCTCTAGCCCCGCCCCCGACTGGGGGTTTTCTTCCTACTGCCGCCGCAACGCTCCGAACTAGCGCCAAATTCAAACCGCTCCAGTACTGGCACAACCGCTACAAGTCTCTAGGCCTACTATTCACTTTGTCCATATCATGCACGACTTCGACTTCGAATTCTTATACCCCAATTTTTTTCGTTCCGAAATTTTTTGTTCCCTATGCTTTTCGTAGTGCTTTACTTGCCCCCTTAAAATCTGAATCCCTTAAACTTTTTACCCTCTAAATTTTTTCTTCCTTTGAAGTTTGCGTTCTGAAATTTTTTGGGGTGTATTTTCTTTGTACCCTAGCTTTTTTGTAAGGAAAACTTTGGGGTGAACAAAAACCAGACCGAAAAAATATATGGCGCAAAAAATCACACACAAAAGATTTTAGAAAAACTTTAGAGGGTTTGAATTTCTAGAGAGGGACAAATAAAACACCTCCAAAATACAGGGAGCAAAAAATTTCGGACCGAAAAAAATTAGGAGGTAAGAATTTTAGACAGGGGCAAATAAAATCCTGAAAAATACGGGGTGCAAATTTGAAGGGGGTGCCCATTTTAGAGGGCAATTAAAGCGACCCGAAAAACACAGGGCTCAAAAAGCACCATGAAAATACAGGGCAGACTC
Source organism: Sabatieria punctata (assembly GCA_030248155.1). NCBI lineage: Eukaryota > Metazoa > Nematoda > Chromadorea > Araeolaimida > Comesomatidae > Sabatieria > Sabatieria punctata. The sequence continues at coordinate 6,621 of JASANB010001844.1, forward strand.
TATCGGAGTCATTCTGAAGGAAAATCGTCAGTTTTACTGATTGCCGCAACGGAATCGGCCGATTCTCGGATGATACATCGGCTTAGCGAATCGGAGTTGGCCAGAACATGTTCACACAATACTGTACCATATGTAAAAGCCCATACTGTATCGAAGAAGTACCACAGCTACAAGAGTTGAAATCGGTGCAATCTGTAGAAAAATCGTCAGTTAACTGATTTTCACAACCGAATCTTCTTTCCGATTCTCGGGATAGTATTTCGGAATTACGAATCGGGGTTTACCAAACGAGATGTGAGTGTTAGCACAAAAACACACTGAATAACTATCATACCTTGAAGATTTGAAATCGTTTCAATTTGAAGGAAAATCGTCAGTTTCACTGAAATCCACAACTCGGCCGACTCTTCCAGATAGGACTTAGTTGAAGATCAGTGGTGCGCGAACTGCGAGTAGCGGCTACATTAACAAAGTTATGAACGATCTGGGAGGCAATGAGTCGCAGGTAGGCAGGCCTGAATGGAACTTGAAGCAGGGTGTCAGTGCTTAAGCGATTTGAATTTGGCGCTCGCTCGGAGCGTTGAGGCGCCCGTTTGGTTACGGGTTGGTGCGACTCGCACGCTCGCACCGCTCGTGCAGATTGGGTTTGCCCCTGCTGCAGCCGATGCACGCGTCGTCTCAACGGCGGTTACTAAAATTCGCAGCTCGCAGCCATTCGCAGCTTCGCATCCCAGTCGCACCCGTTCGCATCCGTCGGGCGCCAACTCTAAAGCATCGATGCGAAGATTTATTTGATGATAAAATTGCGCGAAAATGGAATCAGAAATGTCGGATTACGTTACGAGACAGCAAAACGTAGAGTTGTGAGGACATAGTATGTGTGATGGTGCGAGCGGAGCAGATGAAGGACATTTGGGTAACGCAATGAAAATGTATGCAATGCTGCAGAAACCGAGGAAGGAAGCCTGGCAGTGTATTTACCCCTAACATTTTAGGGGAAAAGCAATTATTATTATTAACTGAAACTGGCAAATTTTGGGCCTAAAATTTCGCATTAAATCGAACTAGGGATGCGCTCGGGGCGGAATTTTCGGCCCGGCCCGCTTTTTTTCGTTAAAATAATCGGCTGAGTCCAAATCATTGTTGTTGTTGTTGTTGTTGTTGTTGTAACTTTTCGTCCTTTCGGTCTAGGAGTAGCCAACTGCTATAGAGAAGGAAGAGACACAAGGTCCGGCAGCCAAATTTAGCACTTTTCGGCTCTTTTTCATAGTTTTCCTTACTGAAACTCAGTTTTGATCTTTAACTGATATATACTTTTTTAGCAAAATCAAAGAAAATGAGGTCGAAAATTTGTTAATTTGTCAGAATATTAGAGAATAACCTTAAAAGAACAAAATTATATTGAAATATACTGAAATCGCAAGAAAAGAAACAAAAATGCTCTGCATTGTAACACAAATTTTTAGAAATTTGGACTGCCCGGGCCTAACTGCCGGGCCCGTGCGCATCTCTAAATCGAACCGTCAACCCAGCGCAGTACCACTGTACGTCTGTACGTGTCTTTGCGTGCTGCAAATCTGAGCATATTCTGAGAATTACTTTCTCTAAATCGTAATTGTGCAACGATAATTAGGCTTATTAGCAAATTCTTCTTCGAAAGAAACGAAAGCTATGTAATTCTTCTTCGAAAGTACATATAATATGCTCAAATTTACAGAACACACACACACACACTAATGAAAGCAAAGACACGGTCACAGAAGTGATTTTACTATGATATAAGCTTGCTAAGCAACGTATCGGAAATCTCCCCTTTCCCTGCAACAAAACAAAGCAACTAAGCAACTAACAGGCAACAACGTAGAAAGAAAGAAACGACTAACAAAAAAGAGTTTGTAAAATGAAGAGACCGAATCAGAATGCAGGAAGAGAGTACAGAGTAGGTCACAGATCGGCAGCAAGCTGTTCATTCAGATGCCTGCAGTGCACTTCGTTAATTTTATTGAAAAGATTCGGCGGGATCCGCATTAGATGAGCACTGAAGTACGGGTACCGACCGAGCACACAACTATAGCGAGCGTGAACCAATCTCGTCTGGGTATGAGAGTGGGTGTACCGATTTTCGTAGGGCAGCCAGTAGCGTTCCTCATGCGAAAGCGCAATGTCCTCTGGTGGACGCAGATTCTCTTTGGCTGGGAAGCGAGACTAAAATGACAGAAATTATTTGTGACTTACATAGTATATCTTGAGGTCTGTAAAACATATTTTCTATTTGTAAATCTTTTCAGAAATTTACGCAAGAACATCCGTAAAATGAGATTGCATATAAGTAGTAAGGTAATGGCAAAAGGCAGGTGACCTACTTGACATGACCAACACCAACGGGCATCACTAGTAGCGAAGAAGGATTGCAAATCCACAACGAGAAAAAAGTTGTCATTGTGATACGGTTTAGTGTAGGTTGGCGGACGAGGCATCATCAGGACACGTCTTTGAGCTTCAGTTGGAGGGCTGACTGAGCCATCTGAGAGTCGTTCAGGCCAATGCAACTCTTTATGGTGAGCATGAGCACGAGCAGCGTCAGCAACATGTGAGGCGAATGCAGGCATTGACTGAACCACAGTGGTACTCTGTGGTCTTGACGTTGCGAGGCCTGACAAATTAGTGTGTACAAAGGTATAACACAGTAAAGTTTACGCCTACATGTGCGAATTTTGGCCTGACACCCTCAGACGACGATGCTAAGGGGCGGTCCGTAAACTACGACGTTCAGTGGGAGGTGGGGGTGGCTGGTTGAACGTCGGGAAAAGTCAGAAGGGGTGGCGGTGCGAAATTTTGAATTTTTGAACGTTGTATACAATTCAGAAAGGACTAAAACCAAATGCACGTACAGTACCTTTTCGTCGTTTTGTTCCATGCCCAGGCTTACGGCCAGCCTTTTTCGGCATTCTTTGCTCGACGAGTTGAGTTAGAGTTGTTGTAGAGAACCGCTCCCGTACAAGGCGCACGAATTCATCACGGACACCAAGGAAAGTGGCAACAGCGAGAGTGTGCGAACACACCCTCTGGTTGAAGCTACGGAACTCAACACAATTCGTGCTGTAACCGGCTGTTCCCTGCAGAGGCTGGCCACAGACAAAACGCATTCCGTCTAGCTGATTGACCTTCTTTAAGTCGTCTCCATCAAAAACACTGAACATCGATTTATTGCCAGGGTTCTGAACGACCATCCCATTGGAACTAAGCTCGGAAGCTTTCTGGGACAGCTGTTTCCACATCTCGGCAGTCACTCCGAGCATATCCCGGCACTCTTGTGCCAAGGGATCCAGTACGTCTTGGTCTGGGAAATCAGACCGTACAGTCTCTGCCACAGTTGTTCCTGGCATCAGGAACAGCTTTAACAGGTGGCTGGCTTTCTGATTCTGCGTCATCTGAGCCCACCTTGCAGCATGAAGTTGGAGACTTGATCGCAAATGGTCAACAATTCTGTAGCTGCCGCTTCCCAACACAGCATTGTTCAATTCACGAAACAAACCTGCAGTATACATACATGTATGTATCTGCGGCAAGTCACACATTTAACAGAATATAAGGCGACGATACCATAAATATCATTTTAAATGCTATGGATAGATATCGAAGACGTCTAGCGGTCGTAGTTGATGGAGGTAGTCACCCTTAGACCTCCTGTTAGATGTATGATCGCTACGCACTACTTTAAACACAAGCAAAAGGACATACGTACCTGCCAAACACTGCTTCAAACGGTAGGCGAACTGATGCCACGGTAGCAGCTTTCCATCCGGTGATACTAACGCTTTAACCCGACCATTCATGGTCTCAGAATCGTTGTTGGTTATGCGTCCTGGAGGGTCACCAAATCCAGCTGAACACGATAGAAAAATGGTAAAGTACGTAATTGCAGCGCTATGTACTGTACAGTCGCTACCACGCTAAATTTTGGGAGGGGGTTGGGCACTAAAAAACGCTCAAAAATCGAAAAAAATCGCAATTTTTGGGCTAAAAGCGTCAAAAATCGCTAATTTGGGCTGAAATACAGCTAAAAAGTGCTGTTTTACAGGCGATTTTGGCAATTTTTGTGTCTGAAATTGCAAGAAATCGCAAAATTTTGCTCAAAAAATTACTTGCCAGAAAAATCGGAGGGGGGCCTGGCTGACCTACAGTAAGTCGGGTGGGGGGCAGACCCCCAAACCCCCTGTTACATGTATGTAAACTACTGTTTACCATTAAAGCGAAATAATGGATAAATACACTATCTGGCTAGTAGCTGGCCGTATAACGTACAGCGAACGAACGTACGTAGGGAATATTAACAAAAGCCTCCGTATTAACGAGGCATGACTGCACATTTTAGCTTACCTCTTATGCGACATGGACGGCCATAATTCACCCACCAGTAGTCTGCTTTAGTTCTGAACAACTCAGAAAACAAGCTAGCCTCGGATGACCGACCACCCTGCATCTCGTCCCAGGCCAACGAGAGAGCTGTCTGCCAAGCTTGAAACTCCTCATAGCAAGCGGCATCAAATAATCCACATTGCCTGATTCTGCAATACCAATACAGACAGTCGTCTTGTTAATCGCAACAGAATTGGCCAGTCCCAACTTGTCCGTATTAACTGTACACGTAATAACCCTTTCGAAATCACCCCGTTTGTTGTTTGAGTGAGACTGCAATATACAATGAAGAACACACGTAAACATACATGAACCAAACAAACACAAAAGAGGCGGACAAATTTTCTGCGCTTACTACGTATTGCGTTTGTCGGTTTTTGTTCATCCAAAACGACTGAGGTGATTTTGTAAGCGACAAGACAAACTTAAACCTACCTATGTTCTGAGGCAGGATCACGTGTTTCAGCACCAAAGATATCGTGCACGATCTGTTCCTTTTGCGCCTTCGTTAAACCAGTACACTTGGCAAGCATCGAGTCGACTGAACTTCGCAGATGCAACTCACACAACAAGTGCACTGATTTGTCCAGATTAAACAAGGAGCACTGGGTCAATCCGTTGATCAGAGCCTTTTCGTCATCGGATATCCAAGCAGATACGAACTGGTTACTACTAGCACCTGAATACATACATACGTGGGCCGGAAAAATCCGGTGGGGGTCGGGGGATGGGGGAGGGGGTGTAGCCCGGCGAGTGGGTAAACCCCTGTACCCCCGGCCCATGTATGCGTAATACAAATAAACAAATAGCTGCATTTCAGCCCAAATTAGCGATTTTTGACGACTTTTAGCCGAAAAATTGCGATTTTTTTAATTTTTGAGCGTTTCAGTGCCCAACCCCCTCTCAAAATTTGGGCTCAGACTACGCCGGCCGGCGCCAGACCCCTAACCTCCAACGCGGATGACCTGTTACATGTATGTTTTTACCTGACCACAGTTTCAGTTGCTCAGCCATCCAGTTGTAATCTTTTGTCTCTTTATGGTCTGACACCATAATTGCGAAAGGACGTAGCACATTGCGTCTCTTCTCTTGGTCCAAAATCAAAGGGTGACGGGCAGACATCACAGTGACGTATCCACCAGACACAGCATTGAAAGTCATGTCAACAGTCACCACCGAACTGTGGTGTAACACAGCTTCCCGGAAGAAGAGTAGCATTTGATCACTGGCGAGAAATGCACGGGTAGATTGTTGGCCTGGGTAACGCAGGACCACAAAGTTCCGAAGCAACTCCTCTGTTGGCGACTGACACATTCGCGCTAGCAGCTCGAAGTCATTTGCAACTGATACCCCGCCTTTCCCTTTGCGACTGCCAGCTGTCAGTGAAGCGACATTTCTCAGCTGCTTGCAATTGCGAGGACAAAACCCTGCACCTGCCGACTCAACTACAGTTCCTGTCTGTTCGGTTACTGCATGGAAAGCAGGCTGAGGGGAAGCCATCTTCACAGCAGAGCGCTCAAGGTTAAGGACACTTTTGGCAGTCGGATGAAAGGGTCGTGCCTTATCCTTACTGGAACCGTGTGCAGCAATTTGGAACTCATAGGGTTCACAGTTCCACTCATACGACACAATCGCCCATTTAGGGGCGAGGGGTTCTTGACTGAAATATCCCAGGAAGATATTTTTCTTGAACTGCCTCTCCTGAGGATGAGTATAATAGCGTCGTTTGATGACCAGATCCCATCCAACGCCTTCCTTTAGCTTCTTTGCGACACGGCCCTTGCAAACAATTTCCTTCAGTGCCCTATCAATTGTGTAGAAATAATTGCTGCCAGACCACTTTCCCCAGGATCCATAGGAATCTCGAGACACATCATCAGGATGGCCGAGTTTTGTCACATCCACCAGAAACGTGGCAGTTTGCCCAGGACAAATTTGCGGAACTGCAGTGCACACCTTCTGTTGACGGTAGAACTCTTCACACTTGAACGAAAATATCTTTGCCACTTCCTTACATTCCGCCATTGCGCTCTCGCACAGTAAGGGCTGAAACAATCACAGTAATATTTTGAATGAAGCTATTAAATACCACCAGTACAGTACGTACTGTACTGTACTTTTCTCCGGATTAACATGCATATCGCGAGAGGATCGACTTTCTTAACTGGTGTACAGATGAAAAATCTAGCCTTATAAATAGCTGAGTTATAGGCGTTGAAAGAGACAACGGTTGGACTAGGGATGCAACCGAAGTTCGGTATTATTCGGTATGAACCGAATAATTCGGTTACTAGTACTATTCGAATTCGGTATTCGAATTCGGTATTTTTCAAACCGAATAATACCGAATAATACCGAATATTGTAAAACCGCTAAAATTGCACTGTTTTGCTTAAATTTGCATAGAAATGACCGAGACACTTCTTCTTTTACATCTCTCTGTTCATTTACTATGCTAAAATTTTGGGCAAACAACGACTATTCACACGAAAAGTTAACGAACTTTCAAAGTTTAACTTAATAATAAACAAAAGCATTTCGGGCTTTTTAGTCCTCAGTAGACTACGTTGTCAGGTTTAAACTTTTTTACCTAAGCATTTGTTTTATGTACCAATTATGTATAAAATCCCACCTATCTTTTCAAACGATTCATCCAATAAGTTGTATGCCTAGCTGCCAGATCCGGTGCTTACAGTAGTACTGGATGCTACCTTCCTCCAACTTTCTGTATGCGTTTGTGACTTGCGCGCAAATATCCTCCTGTTGCCCGCCACATTCCAGATAATTGAGAAAGCCCATTCACCCAACCCGCTGTCACAGCACACCCAACTTTTAGCTTCAGTTTTAGGCGTAGGCTCAGGCTTAGAAGCAAGTTCTTTATGAAATCTCCGCCATGTGGCGGAAAATAGGAAGATCTACACGCGAAAGTGCTTATGGCTGTGACTTCACATGATTAATCAGCGCACTTGTGGTCTGACTCGCGTCGCGCCTCTTGAAATTGTTTGCTTGCAAATCTTGCACTCGTCCTTGTTGTCAGCAGGCCGACGGTAAAGAACAACCAAATCGGGCTTGTTTAGTATTACAGGCATGGATAAATCTATAGCATTCAAACAATACGTCACTCTGCAGCTATTTATGACATCAAAAAAGTCTAGCAAAACCAAGAAATATTTGTTAGACAGTATATTTTTGCAATTGCGCTGCGAATCATCAATATTCGGTATTATTCGGTATAATTCGGTATTATTCGGTTCCGAAAATCCGCTTCGGTATTCGGTATTCGGTATTCGGTATTTTTGTATTCGGTTGCATCCCTAGGTTGGACATTATAAATTGACCCAAGATTTCATGACCACCCCCACTTTGGCTGACTGTATCTCTGGTTCTAGTGGATGGATTCGCGCAGCTCATGCACCGTCTGGCTTCTTTTGTCCCATACTATAACATATTGCAGATCCCCTGACTTCGCCAATTTGTGGTCCCTAAACTGATCCACTCGCGATATGCATGTTAAAAACCAACACTATGCAACTCACTGTAAACGGTTGTAGTCATAAAACTGCCTACTCAGAAAAATTACGAAACATGAACGGGCAGCAGAATTTAGAATTGTGGACGTTAAAAGTATCAGACAGTTCGCGCAATAACAACGTGAATGAAACACTGCTCACAAATCTCTTAAACTCATTCAAACCAAGGTCACAGACACCGGCAGCAAAGTGGTTCCAAATATGGCTAGTAGCAGGGAAAAGGTAGAGGCGGTGGTTCGAAAGTACAAAAAATAGTGCTTCAGGAGGTATGTTAGAAGTTTTCTAGTCATTTTATGCTAATTTACGTTGTTTAAAAGTTAACACGGCTGCATGCATAGACTAAGAACATCGGTCAGTATGATACAGTAGTAGTATCGGTTAACTTACTGTGTTCTGAGGCAGCTCAATTTCATCAGATTCAGAAAATGACTGAATCAGAGAGGCAAATGAGGGTTCCTCTTGCATACCGGAATCGCTACTGGAGCGGCTTGGCACTGACTGACTTCGGTTCCCTGGTGTCCCATCACTGGTGTTGCTACGAGCAATTTTCTGAGGTGGCGACCTAAATAATAAGAGAAAAGCATAGCAGACGAAGTCTGGTAATGCATATATTCTTACGTTCGTGCGCTTGAGGAAAGTCGGGTAATATCTACAACTTCACTGTCTACCAAGAAGTCAGAAAGCGAAGAGGACTTTTGTCTCGAATTCAATGGGGTGCTTGTCATACATTGACCATCAGCGAATAACATAGGTTGGGTTGCATCTAAGTCTGAAATGGGTCATTCAGCTATATCGATGCTTTTAACAATTACGTGCAGGTGCGAGGACTTGGGATGGGTGGTCAGAAATCTAATAGGATCCATCACCTCACCAATAACACCTGTT
>JASANB010001846.1:0-44073 GCA_030248155.1 Sabatieria punctata
GAGAGACTTTGTCAGCAACTTTGCCAAAGATCAGACTGACAAGATCGATAAAGCTTGGTTCCCCTACAGCTCACTGAAAAACATCGACAATGCTTATGACTTGGAAGAGTTTGGGATACCAGAAAAGTCAGACTTTGTCTCAGACCTCACCGGTGTCAACACTCTCGGGAAAACGGAAACTGAAATTGAACAAAACTACCAATAATTCAAAAAGCTCTGGCACCAAAGTGGTTGCAACAATCTCTATGACTGGCTGATCGAGTACTGCAAAATCGACTGTCTCTGCATGGTTCCAGCCTTGGAAACTCTTCAATATCAATGGGTTGAGAAAGGAGTAGACCTTTTCACAGACCACTGCACCATTCAAGGAGCCATCGTTCCAGTTTTGCTCTCAACAGCTCCCATCAACACCTACTTTGTGGTGCCAGAAGAGGAAACGTTGCAGCTGTTCAGGAGCAAGGGACTCACTGGCGGACTGGCAGAAATCTTCACACGACACCAAGAAGCGGACGTGACTCCAGTAGCCCCCAATTCAACATGCTTAACCAAAGTAGTCGAAAGTTGGGACTCGAATAACCAATACCTCCACGCCATCGCCTCTGAAATGCCAGTGGGTCCTTACTTGGTGCGCAAGTCTGAAGACGAGTTCTACCCTCACCTGAGCGGTGAAAAACTAGCAACAACCGCAATTCAGTGGTTAGATTTTATGGCTACCAAACTCAGATGGCCGATTCGACACAAACTAAATGGGGACGAGCCAGTGTTCTTTCATGGCAGACAGTGGAGACCGGACGGCTACTGTGCGCAGTTGGACACGATTCTAGAATTCGATGGGTGTCACAGTCACCGCTGTACAAATCCAAACTGTCCAGTTAGCAGGTTAGGAGAAGAAGTCAGTCCAGTGACTGGAAAGACCTACAATGACATGAAGGAGGCCACCTTAGCACGGAACGAAGTTTGGGAAAAGAACCACAACCTCCTCATCGTTATGCAGGAGTGCAAGTTCAAGCGAGAGCTGCGTACCGATACCAGTCTGAAAAAGTTTGTCTCAACTTGGACACTGGGTCCACAGCGATTCGGTGGTAATGCGAGAAAGCTGGAGGAGCAAGATGCTGTCAACAAGCTAAAAAATGGCGAAATCTTCGGCTTTGCAGTGGTGGACCTAGACTCCGATCCCAACCAGCCTCACTACGAAAAACTAAAGATGTTCCTGCCGATCATTAGACATATGGACATCAACCCAAAAATGGTCCCACCACCTCTTCTCGAGCAGGCGGAAGCCAATGGAACCCCATTCGTCAAACCCAGACGTAACCTGGTAGCATGCATGACTGGCAAGGAAGTGCTCGTTTACACCCCACTGCTGCGCTACATTTGTGGAATAGGGGTCGTTATAACCCTAAATAACATACCGTTTGTTTGGCTGTCATGAAGTTTACGCACTTCACGACAGCCAAAAAAAAAATCACGACTTCGTTATCTTCACAACAGCCAAATTTTCCAGCTTTTTTGCTTTTAGAAAGTTCGGACTCCTTAATCTGAGAACCCCCTATCCTGAGGCAGCCAAACCCTGGCCCTACCTACCACACCGGACAGAAATTCAACCCAAATTTACTTCACGACAGCCAAATTTTTTGGCTGTCGTGAAGCCACTATAGTGGTGGGTAGGTTGCAAGGGGATAAAGAAGGTCCACAAGATCGTCCAATTTCAAGGAGGACATCTCCCATTCAAAGAATATGAAAGCCAGACGGCCGATATGCGCAGAGAAGGCGACAAGACTAAAAATCCCATAAAAACGAACATGGCCAAACACATGGGAGCTAGCGCGTGGGGCAAATTCGCCTACAACCCAGAGAAGAGGAGCGAGCACAAAATCGTTGGCCTGGACAAATTCAAAACTCTGTTGAATGGCCCAACCTACAGAAGCCATCTGGAACTAGCTACGGACTATGCAGAAGTTCAGCTGAGACCAAAAATCATCAAATTCGACCTACCTGTTCAAATCGCAGTGGCCGTATTCGGGGCTGCCAAACTCAACTTGCTCAAATTTGTGCACAGCTACCTGCTCAAATACTTTGACCACACAAAACTCGCCATCTGCGGATCAGACACAGACAGTATCATCGTCAGCTGGTCCAGCGAAAATCCCGAAGACTTGGTGGTGCCACATCTCAAGACAGAATACTCGGCCGAAAAGTACAGTTTCATCGTCGATGATCGGACCCCTCAAGCCGAAGCTTACACCAAACGAACGCCCGGACTTTTCAAAGTTGAAAATCGAGCCAAAGCATTTATCGGGCTGTCTGCAAAATGTTACATTATGGCGGATGAAACTGGAAAAACTGTCAAACATGCGGCCAAAGGGGTATCGAAGAAAACCAACCAAGACATTTTACGATTCGAAAAGTTCAGGGAAGCGTTAAAAGAAGGCCAGCCGGTAGAAGCCATAAACAGAGGATTTCGTACTAGGTGCAATGATACAGCTATCTACTCTATAGTTGCTAGACGCATAGGTTTACAACCTTTCTATATAAAACGCTATTTGTTATCACCAGATTATGTGTACTCTGTACCACTTGATGAGTCATTGGAATAAAAGAGATGAAAATCGGTAGCCAGTCAGTCGGTATGTCGGATCAGCTGGAGGAAGGTCTTATAGAGCTGGCTAAGAGTCAGCAGGCTGTTAAGGAGAAGCGTGCGAGAGTAGGACGTCGCGATGCCGGAGACTACAGTAATGTAGTGCCGTTGGCCGATTGGGGAGCGTCATCGGTGTTGGGAGCCCGTTGGTGGCATAGCGGAGTCAAGCAGAGCTCATTCCTACAACTATGCCCATTCAAGAAAGTTGTGGGCCCGGATGGCCGAGAAAGACTGGAGCCAACGTATACTTCTCAAACTCCGATCGCGCTCAATCTTCAAGCAACCCTGGAGCTGAAGCGCCAATTTCAAAAGATTATAAAGGAGCACCAAGTGGCTGTAGAAGCGGATGCCGAAAGAGTGAAACAAAAAAAGGGAAAAGGAGGGGGGGGAAAGAAAAAAAGGAAAAAAAAGGAAAAAAAAAAAAAGAGAAGAGAAAAAGAGGATGAGAAAAATAAGAAGAAAGAGGAGGAGAGAGAAGGGGAAGGGGAGAAAGGAGGGAAAGGGGTAGAAGGGGGGGAAAAAAGGGGAAGGGGGGAGGGGGAGGGGTGAAAAGAGAGGGAAAGAGGGGGGAGGGGAGAAGGGGGGGGGGGAAAATATAAGGAAAGGGGGGGGGAAAAGAGGGGAAGAGGAATTTGAGATATTGGGCGAATGATGATAAATGAGAAATCAGTTTTCAATACAAATTTTATAGGATAGTTTTCTAAACACCGATCAGGTGATCATTTGCAAATCTTTGGTGGGAGGGGGAAGAAATTGGAAGAAATAGTGGAGGTGGTCGAGTGCGTGCTCGGTAGGGGCGTGCGTGTAAAGTTCGGTGGAGGGCGAGGACCGGTGGGGGGGGATGGGGAGTGGTCTGAGATCGCGCTCTCAGCGTGAGGAGGGAGCGGAGGGCGGGGGGGGGGGGGGGCGGGAGTTTTGGTAGCTGGGGTATTCGAGTTTGGAGATGTTTGCTTCCTTTTTGGAGCCATAGCAAAACAACCGCAAAGCGTTTCAGTGGATAAGACAATGGATACTAGACGACTGAGTGAGTGCTTATATAGTCCCCCAGGCACTTACATCTGCTTCCTGTTGTGAGTACAAAGTCTGTCTGTCTACGAACGTATGTTTATCAAATGCTTCAGATAGTGACGTCTGCGAATTGAAAATTGTCTGCTTCCTGGAGTACAAAGTCTCCCTGTCTACGAACGTATGTTTATCAAATGCAATCTGGTTAACATGAAAATATTCGCTACACTAATCATTCTATCGACGGCCCCACTTCGTTTGGGGGCAGCACGGTCTCTGCTTCTCAACTGGACTTTTGATGTAAAAGTTTATTCACGTTTGAGATTGATTTTAGAATTTGATAAGCCCTGTGCTGCGATCGACCATAAATTTTGTTAGCACAGATGCAGCTCCCTAACTTTCTTTACACCAAGGCGTTCAAATACTTTTAGATAATGGTTTGTTTACACCCGCTGGTTTCTGTCTCTCTCTGAGTATCTCTGAGAAACGGTTGATGTTTTCTGAATTTTCTTAGCAGAGTATTCTCAACTGGACTTTTGATGTAAAAGTTTATACGCGTTTGAGATTGACTTTAGAATTTGATAAGCCCTGCGATCGACCATAAATTTTGTTAGCGCAGAAGGGTGTTTTGCACCCACTTGTTGTTTAAGTATGCTACTGTCTAGACGCTGGCGAGACAGAGAGAGTTTGCGGAATGCTTTGTTTACATATGGGGGCTAGAATGCACTCTCTTCCTACTACTATCTACTTTCCAACGCAATGAGCTTTGCTCAAATGGTATGACGTATACATAGAATGGAATGTCAGAAATGCATCTTATAGTGGGTTGTTGTATACTACTCTATGCCTCGCCTCCTATTGGTGGGGCTTTTTAGAATATTCCATGTATAGTATATACTGTGGATCAGCTATACATGTATGTAACTGTAGCTGATTATCAGGTAGATTTGCAATACCCACCTGATACCTAACTGATAACTGATCACCCCAAATCGCCTTGCTCCGTTTCTTGGGGACCCCACCCCTACGGCGGCGTCGTTTCTGGTTTACCCCCCCATAAAAGGGCAGTACATACAGTACTGTAACGTTTCTTGTTACCATACAGCGCAATTAATTGAATAAATCCCTAAAACCACGGTGGGAAGCTTTTCTGTACGTAGAAACGTTTGACAGAATGTGCATAAATGGAAAATATTGCAATTCAAGTATCACAAATTCTGAAAAAAAAGCGATGTCGTTTTTTGCTGACCCCCTCCCCTCCTAGTGAGTGCGCCGTCTATCGTCGCATTTCAGCAGACTCCCCTCCCCCCTCTGGAACAAAGTCGTTTATGGACGGCCCCTTATAAGTACTGTTGCTGCTAAGTAAATTTATTTGAAATATAATTTAATTGTCATTGTCAACCGACATCGGGCAGACATGTAAAGTGGGGGGGGGTCGGTGGACTCGGCCGGCATGGTGTGCGTTGGACATCCCTATGACCCCAAAGTAAAACCCTAAACCAGTTCCGCCCAACTCCCTCTGGGTAGCCAGCAATGGCCATCAGCGGTTCTCTCCAATCCCACCATTCTCCATAGTAAAACTCGAAAACATACCAAACAAAAACGAGTGTTTCTCCGGGGGGCTACCTCGCTCAGACATGTGCTATGCAGCGTTTGAAAGCCCACATCATGAGCTTTCAGAATCTGTAATAAAATTTGTGGCGATTTTAGGTATTTCAAAAATAATCGATCCCGAAATATCGACTGATCACGATTTCTTCAATTTTTACAGAAATGAGAGTTTCTCTGGGGCGCTACCTCGCTTGGACATGTGCTATGCTGCGTTTGAAAGCCCACATCATGAGCTTTCAGAATCTGTAATAAAATTTGTGGCGATTTTTGTAATTTCAAAAATAATCGATCCCGAAATATCGACTGATCACGATTTCTTCAATTTTTACAGAAATGAGAGTTTCTCTGGGGGGCTACCTCGCTCAGACATGTGCTATGCAGCGTTTGAAAGCCCACATCATGAACTTTCAGAATCTGTAATAAAATTTGTGGCGATTTTTGTTATTTCAAAAATAATCGATCCCGAAATATCGACTGATCAAGATTTCTTCAGTTTTTACGGAAATGAGAGTTTCTCTGGGGGGCTACCTCACTCAGACATGTGCTACTTGTATGCAGCGTTTGAAAGCCCACATCATGAGCTTTCAGAATCTGTAATAAAATTTGTGGCGATTTTTGTTCTTTCGAAAGTAATCGGTCCCGAAGAATCGATTGATCACGATTTTATCAGCTTACAGCATCTGACAAAAGTAGCTAAAAAAGAAAATTGCATGACCAAATTGAGGTTTTCTGGTACGCCAAATTCATTGGCGACGCCCTTTTACAGCTAGGATCATGATACTTGATCGATTATCGATTTTCTTGCTGTGCAGATGACACAACTACACTGATGTTAGTGGTTTTTGGGCATGCCGATTTCAACCACGATGTTGGTTTAGAGGTGTTTATATGTTGAAATCGGCATGCCGGAAAACCACTAACATCCTAGCTTTCTGGCCTGTTTAGTTGCACAACAAAAATCGCTAATCAATTTGGTCATCCCATTTCCTTTTTTAGCTACTTTAGTCAGATGCTGAAAACTGATAAAATCGTGATCAATCAATACTTCGGGATCAATTAATTTTGAAAGAACAAAAATCGCCATAAATTCTATTACAGATTCTGCAAACTCATGATGTGGGCTTTCAAACGGTGCATAGCACATGTCCGAGCAAGGTAGCCCCCTAGAGAAACTCTCATTTCCGTAAAAACTGAAGAAATCGTGTTCAGTCGATACTTCGGGATCGATTATTTTTGAAATAACAAAAATCGGCGCAAATTTTATTACAGATTCCGAAAGCTCATGATGTGGGCTTTCAAACGCTGCATAGCACATGTCTGAGCGAGGTAGCCCACCAGAGAAACTCTCATTTCCGTAAAAACTGAAGAAATCGTGTTCAGTCGATACTTCGGGATCGATTATTTTTGAAATAACAAAAATCGGCGCAAATTTTATTACAGATTCCGAAAGCTCATGATGTGGGCTTTCAAACGCTGCATAGAACATGTCTGAGCGAGGTAGCCCACCAGAGAAACTCTCATTTCCGTAAAAACTGAAGAAATCGTGGTTAGTCGATATTTCGGGATGGATTATTTTTGAAATAACAAGAATCGCCGCAAATTTTATTACAGATTCTGAAAGCTCATGATGTGGGCTTTCAAACGCTGCATAGCACGTGCCTGAGAGAGGTAGCCCCCCAGAGAAACATTCATTTTTGTTTGGTGTGTTTTTGAGTTTTACTATGGAAAATGGTGGGATCGGAGAGAACCGCTGATGGCCATTGCTGGCTACCCAAAGGGAGTTGGGCTGAACTGTTTTAGGGTTTTACTTTGGGTCATAGGGATGTCCAACGCACACCATGCCGGCCGATTCCGCTGACCCCCCACTTTACATGTCTGCCTGATGGCTGC
Source organism: Sabatieria punctata (assembly GCA_030248155.1). Lineage (NCBI taxonomy): Eukaryota > Metazoa > Nematoda > Chromadorea > Araeolaimida > Comesomatidae > Sabatieria > Sabatieria punctata. The sequence continues at coordinate 7,145 of JASANB010001846.1, forward strand.
CTGATTTAGGTTTTCAATGACAATTAATTATAATTTACTTACCAAACAATTTAATTGTATTAGAAAATTTCTAAAAAAATATACTTAAAATTTTAATAAAAATTTACTTAGCAACAACTTAGCGCGCCGGCCAGTGTACAAACTAACTTTTTGCACATAAAATTCGTAGGATTTTGCCACAGTACCTTCCAAAGTTCAGCTAATTTAGTCAACATTTGAACTCATCTGTGAACAAACGAAAAATCCGGTAAACAGGACGGATGGATGAGCCCAGACAGAGAATTTCCGTCAGGCCCTAGTTACTATATACATACTGTAGCTATAGATCTACAATGATTCCAACATATTTCATTTTCGCAAGAAGAACTTTAAGAACCAGAAATCGATATTAATCCCCACATCAAGGCAAGGATGAGCATGTTTCACTGTGGAGCTCATGAGCAACTTCATTATGGTCGTCGTTGTCAAACCAACAGTCACAAAGAAAGTTCCAGCCATTTCCTTTGCCTTCCATAAGGATCAGTTTGGCCTGGAAGCAACTGAGTTACTTAAACTGAAATATATATACATAAATTGAGAGTAAGATGATAAACACACCCAATGCAGCTGATATCCGTCACATTCGCCCTGCTTTTGAGTAACGGGACAATCAATAATCAGCTTAATTTTGGTGATATGCACGTCTCTGCTGCTGAATGGCTTAGTATAGAAGTCGAACGCATCTTGTATCCACATATTTCTTCCTGGCGTTCTCAAATTTTCAAGTGCATTGGTAAAGTAAGCAAGTGGTTAGCGTTTGACTGACTGAACGGCAACAAAATTTGAACAGTTAGGTATATTTTGATAATACTCACACTAAAAGTACTGTCATTTACGCGTTAGCGGCATTTAGCACGGTTCAAAGTAGTTCACAGTACGTACTGTAGGTATGAAGCATACCTGTGGTTGGGGGTAAAGGGGGACCGGCCCCCCTACCAAGCCCTATTTTTCGGCAAAAGTCCCCCAGCGGATTTGGGGGACCTGAAAACCCACTTTTAGATTTCAAAGTAAAGAAAATTTTAGCTCAGACAATACTGTATATTCTGCACGTACATGTAACAGGTCATCCGCCGAAGGGGGAGGGGGGTTGGGGTCTAGCGCCGGCCGGTGGGGGTCTGAGCCAAAATTTTGGGAGGGGGTAGGGCAGTTTTCGCCGAAGGGGGGGGGGTAGAATTTTCAATTCCTGTCGGGTAGGAGCGCCGGTGGGGGGTGAGGGGGTGGTTAGCCAAAAGCCCGATTTTTTGATAATATCATCAAGGTTTTTTGGCTTATTTTTCATTAAAATAAGCTGAAATAAGAGCTCATTTACACCTACCGGAGATTTCCGCTTATAAGACCACCATACGTAGTTAGAAGACCATGGTCTTTAAATTACAGCTGGTAGGTACCACCAAATTTCAGGTAAGTCCAGGTTCAGGTATCTCGAAAATCCAATTTCAGGTTCAGGTTCAGGTTCAGGTACATTTTTCAAAAGTACCCAGGTGTCAGGTTCAGGTTCAGGTACTTTCAAATAAAGACACAAATTTTCGGCGATGGTGATGTTGGTTCTTGTGCATGTTTTCCTAATTTCCAAATTGTTGAGAAGCATTTTCCATTTTTTATATTTTACATTTTAGAACTTTCCAACTTCTTCGGGAGGCGATTTGTGCCCGCCCGCTTTTTGCGGTATGACGGACCAATTGCCATTGTAGTAGGAAACCCCCACGCACTCCACGCAAGTTCATTTCAGTGGCGTATCCAGGGGGTGTAGGGTGTACACCCCCCTTTGCGGTGGAGGTAGGAAGAAAAAAGTCTGTCAAAAATATAAGAAACTAATGAATTATGTACTAAAACTGTCTATTTTGTGCTCAGAATGCCTTCTAAATGCGTTTTTGAAGGCAAAATTTTCAAAATTTTCTCGCCCTGGTCGGGCAGAAGCCCAACCAGGCCATTATAAACTACTAAAACTTGAAATTTCTGTTAATTTTAAGCGCGGAATGCGTTTTAAACGCGTTTTTGAAGGCTAATTTTGCTAAATTTTCTTACCCTGGTTGGGCAGCAGCTCAACCAGGCACTTTCAAAATTTTACACCCCCTCCCCTTTCCAAAATCCTGGATACGCCACTGGTTCATTTCAAACTCTGAGTTCCGGTATTAAGTTAAGGCTCAGGCTTACATAAGTTCTACTAGCTGACGTTTAAGCTTACGTTCAACAAACAAACTAAAGCTTAGGCTTAGGCATAGAGGACGACAAGCTTTCATAAAGGCAATTTCTGGATGGGGGCTTTTCCCTATAATCGCCTTCATTTTTTAGTTACAGTACACGTAGGTGGAGATAATGTGCATTAGACGCTTCACGCACACCATTTTTTGGAACAAAACTGTAGAGCGTCAAGCAATATCTGATCTAACCAATTGCAAAAGTTGACAGTACGTGCTACTTGTACCGGGAAGTTTAAGACAAGAAAAACCTGAAAAGTAGGTACCGACCTAGCAGGTGTCAGGTAAGTACTTTTATTTTCAAGTAGGTTCAGGTTCAGGTTCAGGTTCACAATTTTCAGGTTAATACCCAGGTTTCAGGTTCAGGTTCAGGTATACCTACCAACTGTACTTTAAATAGGTTTTTGTTTCCAGTTATAGAACCATGGTCTTCTAGTAGGTGGCCTGAAAACTTGGTTCATAGACAGCCATTTTCCAGTTAAAACACCATGGTCTTTGTTTAATTGAGCGATTTTAGCACACAATTAACTGTTTTTAAAGTAAACAAAAGCTGTCCATCGTGAGAAAACAAAGGCATAAGTACATAATATAGATAAAACAAGATTTTGATTTTTGTTTTGAATGCAATACAGTACCTGCATGCATCAACACAACCTTTCTTTTTGTAATTTCAAGTAAAGTTTTACAAGTCAAGCGTAAACTGGTCAGGCATGTCTGGAACAGTCATCTATGTAAAAAACAAATTCAACTATTGGCCAAAAATCCTTTTTTTGCAGTGAAATAACATTTTATAGTTATAAGACCATGGTCTTTAAATGGGCGCCAAAAAGTGACCCTAAATTTGGGCATTTTCCAGTTATAAGACCAGGTCTTATAAGTGGAAAACTCCGGTAATCCAGCCATATTTTTATCATGATTTTCTATACAAAATTCTTCCAAAAAATTCCCGAGCGGGGTAGCGGCCGGCTGAGGGGGGAGGTCAGAGCCTGAGGGGAGGCCAACCCCTCTGCCCCCTTTGCCCATGTCTGGGTACCGCTACCTTAGGTACCGGTTAGTGGTAAAATTATGGAATTTGAATTTCAATTCAATTACAATTAAATTATGGGCTCCATTTTTAATTTCAATTACATTAAATTAAATTAATTGAAATAGTTTTCCATTATTTTCAATTACAATTATATTTTCAATTAAATTATGGAACCTCGGAAAATTTCAATTATGCAATTTTTTTCAATTATTTTTTCAATTTTTTGAAAATTGTTGTATTTTTCTGTTAAAAAACAGTGACAGTGACCCAGGACTTCGAAAAATGTCCATGTAAAAGCTTAGAGGCACCTGGCTAGCCTGTTATCCAAACAGGCAAGAAAATTTTAACCTTTAAAACGCATAAAATGACATTCTGGGGTAAATTTACAGATAATTTTCAGTACTTAATGTAAAGGTTTTCAGCATTTTTGAGCAACATCAATTCCTAGGTACCTGCGCTAAAACCCACCATGGCATACACCAACAAATCACTGTTGTGACTTTTACAGTCAGGCACTTAACGCCGTTTATGGTACCGACACCATTATAAGATGCCGGTGGTACCCTATATGGTACCGGTACCATATATGGTGCCCCCAAGTTTGGGGGCTCGTGGTGGTACCATACGTACACGGTACGGTACCATATCAGGGTTGTATATTTTTCCGAAAAAAACCTCGGCCTGTTTTTTTCCAGTTTTTTTTCCGGTTTTTTTCCGGTTTTTTTCCTAAATCGCGGAAAAAACTCCAGCCCAAGTTCTGAGTATCCTAGGCTGGTTTTATGATTCCTAACGCTTTCTAGCGCCTTCCTCAGTCTTGTTAGACCAGAAATACACGTGTTACATAGATATAAATCACGAAACAGGCATGAAACAGTGCCTGACAGGTTCCATAAATAACGCTATATGCAAATTTTCTTACAGCAGTTTGCATTTTTGTTTTTTCATGCCAAATTTGGTCTTTTTTGTTGTTTTTCTAACAGTTTTGAGTCAGTATGGCCTATTATACATAGCAAAAGTCCATTTTTTAAACGAAAAATGACGTAAATTAGCTATTTTTAGCTTGAGTTTTTTTCCGCGATTTATGTTTTTTTCCGACCCTTAGGAAAAAAAACCGGTTTTTTTCCGGAAAAAAACAGTTTTTTTCCGGTGTTTTTTTCCCACCTCACATCCCTGTACCATATATGGTACCACTACCCTAGGTACCGGTACCATATATGGTGCCCCCACGTTTGACGACTGTGGTGGTACTAGATATGGTACCGGCACCATATATGGTACCCCCACCTTTGGAGGGCTGTGGTGGTACCATACGTACACGGTACGGTATGGTACCACTACCCTAGGTACTGGTACCATAAACGGCGTTAAGTGCCTGACTGTTTTATGAACTACGAAATAAAAAGCAGAGCATAAAATATTACCAAACAAAGTGAGGTCAGTATAAAGAGGTGACAAACCTTAAATAGGTTTTTGTTTGAAGTCATTAGCGCCGTCTTCATAAATACTTACGCATTTCCTTGCTTTCACCCCAGCAAATAATTGAAAATAGAATTGAAATTCCAGGCGAATTTCAATTAAATTACAATTAAATTATGGCCCAACTTTTGAATTTCAATTAAATTAAATTAATTGAATTGAAATTAAAAACGGGCCAATTATGCGAATTTCAATTACAATTAAATTAATTTTTTACATCACTAGTACCGGTACCATATATAGTACCGGCGCCTTATATTGTGTCGATAGAATAAACGGCGTTAAGTACCTGACTGTTAGAGAAGGTTTTTAGGTTGATTAGAAACCCAAAACAGGGTTTAAGAACTGCATTCAAATCACTAAATAGGTTTTTTAGTAATCTTATAACTAAAACAGGGTTTTGCTCCTGCTTCATAATTCATAAATTAGGGTTCTTTCTCCTGGACTTTTTTAGTAAAGAAATGCATTTTAATCTGTATTTTATCGCCGAAACTCAGGTTCGATACATACATAGTTTGAGCGCAAAACAGCCTTCTATTGCATTCGTTGCTTCAATGTTGGGTTTTTATGGCATTTTCTTCAACCGGAACAGAGGTGTTAAGGCATTTTTTGTGCTAAAATAGGCTTTCTAACGCTTTTTCGGTCCAAATAGGGTTTTAAAGCCGTTTTTCGCCCCAGAATCCTTAAAAAAGGTCCACCAAACCCACTTTTTACTGCAAAAAAAGGGGCCACGTCCAGAAACGACGTCATCCCAAAATACCCGATTTTTCGGACTCCCCACCCCCAAAATCGCCTTGCGTCCTTTCTTGGGACCCCGTCCCCTAAGCAGGGATGCCTACCAAATTCAAAGTTTGAATTTGGTATGGTATAAACTTACCTGTTTGAATTTGATATGGTATGATATAGTACTAGCTTAATCCGTTTGAATTTGGTTGGTATGATTTTGGTATGAATTTAGTAATGAGGCAAAAAAGCTATAATTTTACGAAACAACAACTCCACAAACTTAAGCAGAGGTAATACTAGTATCATTTACATACTAACAACACTTTCGACCAGATCACGCGATTGGCCCGGAACAGCACCTTACGTTCCAAAATTACTGCGCTAAGTCGACTACGATCAACTGATTTGCACTTTCCTGCAGTACTGAACATTCTTTCGGCACCAGCCGTTGAGGCAGGCACAGACAAGACCGTCATCATTTAAAGAGAAGAAGCCACCGGTGCAGACAGTTGCAGTGTGACGGCGACCCGCGTTTAGCCGCTGTCCACCTCTTGACATTTCTTACAAAACTTTAACAGCCGACTGCTAACGGATCAATTCGAAATTATTTTGTTTGAAAAAACGCAAACGAAGGACGAGAGCAGCTAAAGATGGGTACGGTATAAAATAAAATCATTTCCGGCTCACTCGCGTGTGTGCTGTAGGTACTGAAATCAAAGAGCTGGTACTAAAATCAAACGCCTTACCAAAATCAAAATTTTAGTACTAAATCATTCTGGTAAAGGCCTTTGAATTTGGTATGGTATGGTATAGTATAGAAGGAGCTTTTTTGAATTTGGTTTGGTATGGTACTGGTACTAAATTCAAACTTTGATTTTAGTACTAGTAGAATTTTGGTATGGTAGGCATCCCTGCCCCTAAGCCGATGTCGTTTATAATGTGTACGAGCCTGTACGTACATGTTCTCTGTTTGTGCGTCGGCCGGCTCTGTCAGTGCACTGTTATTTTACTAGTGGATTTTTATTTTACTATTTACTAAATTCACTACAAATTCAGGTGTTCAATTTAATTTTTATTTTTGTTTTACTACCAAGCAGCTCCGATTTTACTAATTTTTGTTTTACTAATAATTTTACTAATTTTACTACTGTTTTACTATGATTTTACGAGTCATTAGGGGCAATTTTGCATCAATGATACCAAGATCTTATGTACAATTAATGTTGGTGCTAAACAGTTGCTAAATTTGATCATGATATGTGGTTCTTAAGAACTTTAGAGACAAAACTGTGCGAAATTCAACTAATGAAAGTCCGCCCACACATCTTTTATTGCAAAATTGATCAAGAATTTGGCTGGAATTCACCAAAAACTAGTAAAATACTAGTAAAATTTTCATTTTACTATTGATGGTCTTTGTTAATTTAATTTAATTTTTACTTTACTGTTGGCTCTTAATTTTACTTTTTACTATTATTTTACTACTATTATGAAACAAGAAATTGGAGGTTTTCGTGCTCATCAAAATTCTCTGCATGATTGTACGAGTCTGAATGACGGTGAATACAGTATCCGTGCTTGTCAGATCGTAGATTAATGAAACGCGGACCCCAAAAATAGGGAGATCACTACTTGCGCCGATTAGTGTTTTGAGTGTGTACGTTTTTGGCCATTTTTTTGTTCCAAAAGGGCCACCGTCCTTGGGCTTGTGCGAATATTGATATGTTTATGCTTAATCGATAGTTAATCGTCATATGTACCCATATGCCCGTGGGCAGACATATCTGTCGGAGGACTGGAATGCTACGATTGTTTTAGTAAGTGGGGATTCCGGGGGAAATCGCCGATAATCGATGAAGTAAGGCGATATGACGAGCGCGTAATCTGAGATAGCATGCAGTAATTGGTTGTGGATGTGCTGGTGCACAAAAGAAAGTCAAAAATAGTTGTTTGATACCGAATTTGGTCATATTTGTTAAAGATTTACAATTTGGGTGCGCTCGTTTTACAGGATTTGTTCGAGACCAAAAAACACGTATCTAAGGTAAAGCTGAATATAGCATGCAGTAATTAGATGTTGATGTGTAAAATAATAATTAGGAGATCGTCAGGAGTCGTTTGATACCACATTCAAAATTCTGTGTTCAAAATTTGAAATTCGAGTGATCTCCCTAACGGAGAACTATCGCAAATTGCTGTCTCCCTGAAGTCATTCCAAAATGCGGACTAGAATAGGAGTAAATCGATTCCCGCCATCTGCTATCCGTTTTAAATTTTCATGATAGTAAAATACCACTAGTATTACTAATTTTTGTTTTACTATACTATAGTAAAATAACAGTATGTCAGTGTCTATCGATCTGTTTGCATGCGGAGCACACCGCTCTTTCTCTTTGTCTCCGTCAGCTGTTATCATGCGCCAAGGGGTGTTAGGCTCCGCCTTATCATGGATATTTGTGCAACACGCCCAAGCGCAGGGAGAGCGCTCTGTTAAACTCTCCACTTTCTCTCCACGTGCGACTGCCTGTGGTTGGCCCTAGATTTCTCTCTTGTGTGCCGTGCTTATGTTAGCAGCCATTTTTTGTAAGCTGGCTTTGTTTTGCTACTGTGCCTATGAAGTAAAGACTTTGTTGTTGTCGGCTTCTGCACGTTGACAACCGGTAGGACAAGAAGCGCGATGTGAAGGACGACAGAGGAACAGACGGAACAGTAGATGGAATAGTTTACCCCCCCCCCCCCCCGATAAAAACGCAGCACGTATGTCGGGAACACTCACGAGCTATAAGCCTGCCGTGGGTGTCATAGAATTTAGACTTGGTAGGGTGGTGATTGGTTGGCGCGCAGTTGAGTGGGTGTGGCCTATTTGTTTATTGTAAGCGCGTGTTTCTGGAATATTCTATGTACAAAGTATAGGCGCGCCTTTGTTGTTTCTAGAACTTTCTATGCCTCGCCTCCTATTGGTTGGTGGGCGGGGCTTTCTAGAACTTTCTCTGTATTGTATATACAGGCGCGTATGATGTAATGTGACGTCATGTTCTAGAACCTTCTGGAACTTTCTATTGTATTATATAAGATGAGGAATCAAACGGCCAAATGGAAACAAGAGTCAGAAGAAAGATGGCTGAAAATAAAGCGCCAGATCCAGAATGATCATCTTGAGAAACAAGACAGCATCAAGAAAGTCCAGCTGCTCAAACTGACTTTCAACTATGATCCAAAGAAATCATCACTGTTTTCTCTCCCGAGTGGCAAAGAAGATTCAAGATCCAAGGATCTGAGAAGTCCAGAGATCCAGAGTTCAAAGGACAGCTTTCTGTGGAGAAAATTTTGGAGCAAGCAAGAAAAAGCTGATGTCCCACTGGATGCCACTGAAGAAAGCAAGGCCATGAACCTGGTCAAAGAAGAAGTGAAGCAGAAGGACAAGAAGGAGAAAAAGAAGAAAAAGACTTTGGATGAGTTTCCAATGAAGGGAGAATTAATGAGGGAAGTCAATGGACGTCCACAAGTGGAGATGAAGTGCAATGTTCCAAATCTCCCACAAGAGGATCCTGGAATGGCTACTCCCAAGGTTGAAGTGGTCTGCAGAGCTGCTGCTCCCAGACCTAAGAAGAAGCCCTGCACGTTGGACACAGATGTTCACTGTGGGCACGCATCCTTCTTGCAAGAATCGACTCCCTTGCCTGGAGTCAACAAGCAAGGAAAGATGGAGGCTACTGAAGAAAGCAAGGCCATGAACCAGGTCAAGGAAGATGTGAAGCAGGAGGACAAGAAGAAGGAGAAGAAGAAGACTTTGGATGAGCAGCCAAAGAAGGGAGAAATAAAGAAGGAGGTCAATGGACTGCCACAAGTGGAGATGAAGAGCAAAGTGCATTCTCTCCAACAAGAGGCTCCTGAAACGGCTACTACCAAAGTCAAAGTGGTCAAGGATGCTTCCGCTCCAAGGCCAAAGAAGAAGCCCTGCACGTTGGACAGAGATGTTCACGGTGGGGAAGGGTCCTTCCTGCAAGATTCAGCTCCCCTGCCTGGTGTCACCAAGCAGGGAAAATTGGAGATTGACTTGGCTAGTGGCAAGAACTACAGTAATCCCCTAAAGGATGAGAAGATTCAGCTGGCATCAGAGCCGAAACTGCTCCACTCAGAACTTGGATGGATCCAGTCTGGACACGTTGATTCTCTCAAGAAAACTCCTGAAAAAGGAACCAGCCAGCTGGCAATTGATGTCAAAAGTGACCCAGTTAAGGAGTCAACTTTGGATTCTCTGTCCCAGAAGAAAGCTAAGAAGACATTCAACAAGACAGCAGGACTCCAAGAAGAGATTCTGAAGAAGATGAAAAACCAGAACTGAATCTGGATCAGTTGGAAAGAGCTCAAGGTAGATCTGATGGAAGAAAAACTGGAGTCCCTTGATCTAGAAATGGGAGCTGTGGCCCCCAACCAGGACAAGTTGAAGACAAGATGGCATGAAGGAGGAATCAAGGCAATCAGCTCCTTAAGGGCCATGGAACAGGTGCCTTCAGTAGAAGAGAGGTTCAGTCAAGAAGATGAGCCTCCCTTCCACAGGCCTCAGCCCCCGCCTCTTCCCCCTAAACCTGCCATAGGGGCCACTAATGCTCCACAAACCCGGCTCCATTAGCGCCACCCAGCTTCAGCCAAGGCCTCAGCTCATGGACTGATGGCCCCATCGCCGCCCAGGGAATGTCATGAACACTAACGAGCTATAAGCCTGCCGTTGGGTGTCCGATCCCCGATCCGATCCGATATATTGGGGGGGGGGGCTGTACAGCCCTATGATCAAACCAACTTGTTCATTTCATATCCCCATATCATCTCTCTTCATTTTGGATGCTATCACCAACGCAAGGCTCAACCAGCCTTTGTGGCCTGTTTGTGTGTCGGCCGGCTCTGTCTATCGATCTGTTTGCATGCGGAGCACACCGCTCTTTCTCTTTGTCTCCGTCAGCTGTCTATCATCTAGAATTTAGACTTGATGGGGTGGTGATTGGTTGGCGCGCAGTTGAGTGGGCATGGCCAATTTGTTTATTGCCGCGCGTGTTTCTGGAATGTTCTATGTACAAGTATAGGCCCGCCTTTGTTGTTTCTAAACTTTCTATGCCTCGCCTCCTATTGGTTGGTGGGCGGGGCTTTCTAGAACTTTCTCTGTATTGTATATGTAGGCGCGTATGATGTAATGTGACGTCATGTTCTAGAACCTTCTGGAACTTTCTATTGTAGAAACTTGTTCAAACTTTCTATTATAAGTAGTAGCGCGCTGGCCGGTGTATGGAGCCAACCAACCCACAAACGAACTGACTTATGAAGAAACAAATTTGTTTATTGTTGAATGAGAAAGAAAATAAGTGCTCTGCTCTCTCTATTGAGCATCACTAATCCCCCTGTTTCTATTGGGGTCAGATAAAACAGTCAGACCCCTGAAAGACTTTTGTGGTCCTCAACCGCCACAACATACAGTAAGTACTGTCACGTTTTCTTGTTGCAATACTGCGTAATCAATTGAATAAATCCTACTAACCACTCTGGGAACATTTTCTATATTTAGAACCTTTGCCAGAATGTACAAAAATTGAAAATAACACAATCAAAGCTCCCAAAAATTCCGTAAAAAAGCGACGTCGGGTTTTAGCTAGCCCCCCTCCCCCTCCTGGTGCGCCATCTATCGTTGCATTTGAGCCGACCCCCTCCCCCTCTGGAACGACGTCGTTTATAGACGGCCTCAAAGGTCGACAAAACCCACATTTTGGCCCAAATATTACTGTTTTCCAGCAAGTTAATAACAAATAGCAAGTAAAATTATTTTTGGGCGAAGTTGGGTAGCAAATAGCAAATTCCTAGCAAGTTACAGTAATTTGGACAAAGCGCCGCCTAGCAAATAAATAGCTAGTTTATTTCGGATTGAGAAATTTGCTAGCAATTTACTAGGAATTTACTAGGCTCGAACTACTGTTGATTGGGTATACCGAACCCATACCGAAAAATGGGTATTTTTGGGAATACCTACCCTATAAATTCCTACCGATTCCAGGTATTTTAACAAATACCGATACCCGGTATACCGACTATTTAGGGAACACCCAGGTATTTAAGAATTGGTATTTTTGCCCAGCTTAATGCAAATTTTATCGAAAATTCTCTACGATCACAATGTTTTCTTTGTAATTTTGCATTTTTGGGGTATGCAGAAACATTTTATTGTGATATCCTTCCAAAATATCTAATTTGAAGGATTTTTAGTCTTGTGACCCTACACCCTGTCCCAAACTTGCTTTGTCACTAGAAAGCGTTGCTCTAGTTTTGGCTTAACTTCCCACTACTCCTAATCAATTGTCTATGTACTTGATGTACAGTACATTCACAATCAACAAAAATAGTCCCGCAATTTGTCACTGCTCGTTAGATCTCCATACTGTACACTAGCACGCCTTAAAACTACAGTAAAATGGAAGCATTTCTCTCAGTCAAAATTATTTATAGAAACGATTTTCACTCCAGTGAAACTAAAAAATAATTTCAAAAAATTCCAAAAAACTGTAAATCCCATTGCTTTTGATGAACTTCTAGCCTCTGACCCTGGAAATGACTAAATCCATGGCCTTGTAAATGGGAAATTCAGTGTTTTGACTTTGTAAAACATTTTCGCAAATACCGAATAAATACCGGTATACTGGTATTTTTGCGAATACCTACCCATACCGAACCGATTCCTGGGTATGCCGAAAAATACCTACCCATACCGAACCGATTCCTGAAAATCCCATACCCAAGCAACAGTAGCTCGAACATATTCGTCCATTATCCCCATCTTTCCCCGCTTGGTCTGGGACATGATTTGCTGCCAGAATATACAGGGTGTGCCAAAAAAAAACAACCCAGCAGAGTTTTTGCTGTAGCAACCGCAAATCTCAACCGATTTGAATGAATCCTTTTTTATATGAATGATAAATAAATTCTTGAAAGATTGATGTACCGCTTATTAAGAGCCGGTTTCTCTATGAATCGACTTTTGCTCCTTAACCTCCGGACAAATCTCAACTTTTTGTCTCCGATTTGGCTGAAATTTCATATTTTGGTTTAATTTGACCTAAAAAGACATTTTATCACCTTCCCGGCCATTTATGAGAGGGTCACTTTTTCGACCCTCTCACAGATTTTGAGTCATATCTCGGGACCAAATGATCGTAGGAACTTGCGAATTGCATATTTAGAATCAGAAAATTATTCTCTTTCAACCGATGTCCTACTCGACTGCATTGCGGAGAAAAAAATTTTTTCGAACCCCTTCCGGGACCGATTTGACCCCCTCACCGTCAATAGTCCGACTATTTTATTTCATGGAAATGTAGCGCTATGTTTTTGCTTTTGATTAAAGAAAAAAATCGACAAAAAAAGTGACCCCTAATCGAGTTTTTGGGCCTTGAAAGTTGAAAATCAAAAAAAAATTCCTTATAATGGATTGCACACTGTAAACAACACAACTTGGTCAGTTTTGAATCGAATTCGGAGATCTTTGGCACACGTATTGTACTGTTCGTCTTGCACATAGCGCACAAACCTGGTCCTTTTTGCCGCTGTTTAACACGAGTTTTATGCTTATTTTGTTAATTATTTTCAGTTTCGCAAACAATTTCTCGGTTTCATTTGATGTTTCCTATGATGGGCGTCCGAATTGTCTTTTTGAAAGGAATTAGAGCTGGAAATCGGGCCGGCCCAACCCAAGCAATGCCTAAGCGAAGGATAGTTGGAAACTTTTGCATTGAATAAACATTCTGCTTACTTGGTACTTACAAGAAGTAAGCATCAATTAGCATCGTGCACTATAACGAATATTTACAGAGACTGCTTAGACTCTGTTACTCTCTTGTTATTTGTTTTCTTCTTAAGCAATGCCATGCAAGATTTGCGTAGGTGTGCACGTGAACAGACTAAAATATACATTATTGATCCTGGCCGCTGTGGGATGGCGGCTGTAAAACAGGTCATCTCAACTCAACTATTGACGTATGTACATACAGTATGCAAACTATAGTCTGTTCAAACAAGACGGTTCTTCAAAATGAGTGTGTAAAACTTTAGATACATAGTTTGTACATTTTTAAGATCCTCTCAGTTTTAGAGGCAGGGACAGATATCTTTTGGAAATTTTTTACAAAATTAGACCGGCAGCAGAGGAAAACGTCAGTAAACTTCTATTTGAAGAAACTGGATGTGTAGTTCTTTGAGATGAAGTTTTCTCTTTCAAACAAGTCTTGCTGATAGTAAGCTCTTCAGATAATTCTCTCAGAGGACTCTCTTGCTTCTGTGTTTGTCCGTTGCATGGTGTAGGCTTTCCAGTAGAATAAATTGCACTGTACTGTACAAATTCGTTGTGATAGAAAACGCTTTGTGTATCTTGTTTAAAGCAATTGTCTCTATCAAGCAATTATGACACTCGAACGCAAATCTGTCAAAAAAGCAGTTTTACTTTTAAGAAATCCTCCTGACACTCTTAGGCAAATCCTTCAAAAAAGCAGTTTTTTTAAATTACTGATACTCTTTAGGCAATTCTTCCAAAAAGAGTAATTTCCCCTTCTGTTTCAAAGAATTCTGGCACCCTTTAGGCAAATCCATAAAAAAGCAGCTTTCCCTTCCAATCTGAACAATTCTGCCACTCTTTAGGCAAATCTGTCCAAAATCAGGTCTCCCTTTGTCCAAAGAATTCCACGACACTTAGCTGCTTTCCTTCCAAAGAATTCTGGCACTCTTTAGGCAAATCTTTCAAAAGGAGCTTCCTTCCAAAGAATTCTGGCACTCTTTAGGCAAACCTTTCAAAAAGCAGCTTTCGCTTCCAAAGAATTCTGGCACTCTTTAGGCAAATCTTTCAAAAAGCAGCTTTCGCTTCCAAAGAATTCTGGCACTCTTTAGGCAAATCTTTCAAAAAGCAGCTTTCGCTTCCCAAGAATTCTTGCACTCTTTAGGCAAATCTTTCAAAAAACAGCCTTCGCTTCGCTTCCAAAGAATTCTGGCACTCTTTAGACAAATCTTTCAAAAAGGAGCTTTCCTTCCAAAGAATTCTAACACTCTTTAGGCAAATCTTTCAAAAAGCAGCTTTCGCTTCCAAAGAATTCTGGCACTCTTTAAGCAAATCTTTCAAAAAGCAGCTTTCGCTTCCAAAGAATTCTGGCACTCTTTAGACAAATCTTTCAAAAAGCAGCTTTCCTTCCAAAGAATTCTGGCACTCTTTAGGCAAATCTTTCAAAAAGGAGCTTTCCTTCCAAAGAATTCTGGCACTCTTTAGGCAAACCTTTCAAAAAGCAGCTTTTGCTTCCAAAGAATTCTGGCACTCTTTAGGCAAATCTTTCAAAAAGCAGCTTTCGCTTCCAAAGAATTCTGGCACAAATCTTTCAAAAAGCAGCTTTCACTTCCCAAGAATTCTGGCACTCTTTAGGCAAATCTTTCAAAAAGCAGCTTTCCTTCCAAAGAATTCTGGCACTCTTTAGGCAAATCTTTGAAAAAGCAGCTTTCGCTTCCAAAGAATTCTGTCACTCTTTAGGCAAACCTTTCGAAAAGCAGCTTTCGCTTCCAAAGAATTCTGGCACTCTTTAGGCAAATCTTTCAAAAAGCAGCTTTCGCTTCCAAAGAATTCTGGCACTCTTTAGGCAAATCTTTCAAAAAGCAGCTTTCGCTTCCCAAGAATTCTGGCACTCTTTAGGCAAATCTTTCAAAAAGCAGCTTTCGCTTCCAAAGGAATCTGGCACTCTTTAGGCAAATCTTTCAAAAAGGAGCTTTCCTTCCTAAGAATTCTGGCACTCTTTAGGCAAACCTTTCAAAAAGCAGCTTTCGCTTCCAAAGAATTCTGGCACTCTTTAGGCAAATCTTTCAAAAAGCAGCTTTCGCTTCCAAAGAATTCTGGCACTCTTTAGGCAAATCTTTCAAAAAGCAGCTTTCGCTTCCCAAGAATTCTGGCACTCTTTAGGCAAATCTTTCAAAAAGCAGCTTTCGCTTCCAAAGGAATCTGGCACTCTTTAGGCAAATCTTTCAAAAAGGAGCTTTCCTTCCTAAGAATTCTGGCACTCTTTAGGCAAACCTTTCAAAAAGCAGCTTTCGCTTCCAAAGAATTCTGGCACTCTTTAGGCAAATCTTTCAAAAAGCAGCTTTCGCTTCCAAAGAATTCTGGCACAAATCTTTCAAAAAGCAGCTTTCACTTCCAAAGAATTCTGGCACTCTTTAGGCAAATCTTTCAAAAAGCAGCTTTCCTTCCAAAGAATTCTGGCACTCTTTAGGCAAATCTTTGAAAAAGCAGCTTTCGCTTCCAAAGAATTCTGGCACTCTTTAAGCAAATCTTTCAAAAAGCAGCTTTCGCTTCCAAAGAATTCTGGTACTCTTTAGACAAATCTTTCAAAAAGCAGCTTTCCTTCCAAAGAAGTCTGGCACTCTTTAGGCAAATCTTTCAAAAAGGAGCTTTCCTTCCAAAGAATTCTGTCACTCTTTAGGCAAACCTTTCAAAAAGCAGCTTTCGCTTCCAAAGAATTCTGGCACTCTTTAGGCAAATCTTTCAAAAAGCAGCTTTCGCTTCCAAAGAATTCTGGCACTCTTTAGGCAAATCTTTCAAAAAGCAGCTTTCGCTTCCAAAGGAATCTGGCACTCTTTAGGCAAATCTTTCAAAAAGGAGCTTTCCTTCCTAAGAATTCTGGCACTCTTTAGGCAAACCTTTCAAAAAGCAGCTTTCGCTTCCAAAGAATTCTGGCACTCTTTACGCAAATCTTTCAAAAAGCAGCTTTCGCTTCCAAAGAATTCTGGCACTCTTTAGGCAAATCTTTCAAAAAGCAGCTTTCGCTTCCCAAGAATTCTGGCACTCTTTAGGCAAATCTTTCAAAAAGCAGCTTTCGCTTCCAAAGGAATCTGGCACTCTTTAGGCAAATCTTTCAAAAAGGAGCTTTCCTTCCTAAGAATTCTGGCACTCTTTAGGCAAATCTTTCAAAAAGCAGCTTTCGCTTCCAAAGAATTCTGGCACTCTTTGGGCAAATCTTTCAAAAAGCAGCTTTCGCTTCCAAAGAATTCTGGCACTCTTTAGGCAAATCTTTCAAAAAGCAGCTTTCGCTTCCAAAGAATTCTGGCACTCTTTAGACAAATCTTTCAAAAAGCAGCTTTCGCTTCCAAAGAATTCTGGCACTCTTTAGACAAATCTTTCAAAAAGCAGCCTTCGCTTCCAATGGATTCTGGCACTCTTTAGGCAAATCTTTCAAAAAGCAGCCTTCGCTTCCAAAGGATTCTGGCACTCTTTAGGCAAATCTTTCAAAAAGGAGCTTTCCTTCCAAAGAATTCAGTCACTCTTTAAGCAAATCTTTCAAAAAGGAGCTTTCCTTCCAAAGAATTCTGGCACTCTTTAGACAAATCTTTCAAAAAGGAAGCTTTCGCTTCCAAAGAATTCTGGCACTCTTCAGAGAAATCTTTCAAAAAGCAGCTTTCCTTCCAAAGAATTCTGGCACTCTTTAGGCAAATCTTTCAAAAAGGAGCTTTCCTTCCAAAGAATTCTGGCACTCTTTAGGCAAATCTTTCAAAAAGGAGCTTTCCTTCCAAAGAATTCTGGCACTCTTTAGGCAAACCTTTCAAAAAGCAGCTTTCGCTTCCAAAGAATTCTGGCACTCTTTAGGCAAATCTTTCAAAAAGCAGCTTTCGCTTCCAAAGAATTCTGGCACTCTTTAGGCAAATCTTTCAAAAACAGGAATTTTCCCTTACAATCCAAAGAATTGTGGTATTCTTTAGGCAAATCTGCAGCTATCGCTTCCAAAGAATTATGGAACTCTTTAGGTAAATCATTCAAAAAGCAGCTTTCGCTTCCAAACAATTCTGGCACTCTTTAGGTACATAAACCTTTCAAGAAAGAAGTTTTCTCTTTCAAGCAGTTCTAACACTCTTTAGGAAAACCTTTCAACAAAGCAGTTTTCTCGTTCAAGCAATTCTGCTCTAAGGGCAAGCTATTCAATTGAAAAGAAATTTGTTTCAAGCAAGTTATTCTGAGTGTAAGCACTTCGGGTACAAAGGTCTTGACAAAAAGCAGTTTTCCCTTTGAAGTAATTCTTTCTGTAGCTCTTTCAAAAGTAGTTTTCTCTTTGAAGAAATTCTCTCTGACAGTAAACTCTTTAGGTAGCTCTTTCAATAGTAGTTTTCTCTTTGAAGTAATTCTTTCTGACAGTAAACTCTTTGGATAGCTCTTTCAATAAGTAGTTTTCTCTTAGAAGTAATTCTTTCTGAGCAGTAAACTCTTTAGGTAGCTCTTTCAAAAGTAGTTTTCCCTTTGAAGTAATTCTCTCTGACAGTAAACTCTTGATGTAGCTCTTTCAATAAGTAGTTTTCTCTTTGAAGAAATTCGTTCTGAACAGTAAACTCTTTAGGTAGCTCTTTCAAAAGTAGTTTTCTCTTTGAAGTAATTCTCTCTGGCAGTAAACTCTTTAGGTAGCTCTTTCAATAGTAGTTTTCTCTTTGAAGTAATTCTTTCTGACAGTAAACTCTTTAGGTAGCTCTTTCAATACTAGTTTTCTCTTTGAAGTAATTCTTACTGACAGTAAACTCTTTCGGTAGCTCTTTCAATAAGGAGTTTTCTCTTTGAAGTAATTCTTTCTGACAGTAAACTCGTTAGGTAGCTCTTTCAAAAAGTAGTTTTCTCTTTCATCCAAGCATCCATCCATGCAGCGTTCCTTCAGAAAACAGTTTTCTCTGGCAGGCAGTTATTTCTGGGAACACATAATTGAAAGAAAGCACGAGTAATAAAAGCTGAGCGCAGCTCGAAACCCAACGCTATGCACCGGTGCAAGGCAAATGTGGCGAGACGCTTGTTTACTCCAGTCGCCTGTTTCCTTCCAGGTGCGGTGTCTCAAGATAAGCAGCTTGCTACGAACCAGCCGCGCCCAGCCCACACGCTTTAAGATATGTCTGCATGGCCCATACAATTAAGCCACACATGGGCTAGCATTTCGGCTGAGGGGTTGTAGAATTTTCAATTCCTTAGGGGCTGAGGGGGGTAGAAGCGTCTGAGGGGTGGTAAGCCTAAAAGTCCGATTTTTGGCATATTTTTCATTAAAATGAGCTACAATAAGCTATTCTGAGCTCACTTACACCTAATCCAGTCATATTTTTCTTGAGGGGGTAGCGGCCGGCTGAGGGGGGTAGGTCAGAGCCTGAGGGAGGTCAACCCCCTCAGCCCTCCTTGCCCATGTCTGACTTAAGCTGCAACAAAAACGAATCATAAGCCTTGGCTGCCAGTAAAAACATTTAGAACGCATTCTGAGCATAAAATAGACAGGTGTAGGTCACAATTTTTATTCATTTGTCTTATTTTTGGCCAATTTATTTCTACCTCTTCTGGGGGGAGAGGTGTATACGCTAAACATACAACCCGGGATATGCTACTGTTCAAGCCACGGTTTCAAAACGAAGTTTATCTTTCTAGCAAGTTTTTTCTCACAGTAAACAATTCAGGCAGTTTTTTAATATATAGTTTTCTTCTTCAAGTAATTCTTGATGACAGCATAGCAAAGGGCACTGAAATTGAGGAATTTCCACAGAAAGGAAAGTCACATTTAGCCATCTTTTTGAAATTTAGCAATTTTTAGTGCCCTTGAGGTACACGGGTGCCCAGTCAGTAGTGCTGAATCTATGTTATGCCAAATGGGGATCCGCTTTCATTCGAGGCTATACTCTTGGTACTACTAAAAGATCACAGTTTAGGTGGATCGCCCTAGCTCTTAGTTTTCGGCACACAGCACCTACTGCAGGAGTTGTAAGTTTCACACCAAACTTGTGCAGGTACAATGTAGGTACCCAAAGGCATTGATAATAAATCATGAGTGATGGCGAAAAACTGTCCTTTCCTGTGTTGGACTGCAGTAGGATATCAATAGAAAGCTTGAAATGCACTAAATAAATGGACCAAAATATTACCATATTCTTATTCCTCTCTATTTCCGTTTAAAAACCCCCAACAACACTGCATTACGTAGTACATACGTATCTATATTACTGACACTCTTTTAAGCAATTATTTCTGATAGTAAAAGTTTCAGACCATTCTTTCAAAACGCTTTTTGTGTTTCAAGCAATTGTTTCTGACAGTCTTGTCTTGTCCTACCCAGTGGCTGCTCTACAGTAGTGTCGGGTTTTAACTAATGGACGATAAAGTTTCAAGTTTCAAGACAGTAACTCTTTAGGTAGTTCTTTAAAAATCAGTTTTGTCTTTCAAACAATTCTGTCAGACTGTAAACTCTTCAAGTATTCCTTTAAAAGCAGTTTTCTGTTTTGCTATTCTTTCAAAAAACAGCTTTCAGTTGCAATTCACAGTAAGCTGTTGTCAGTTTTCGAGCCACGGAACCAGCAGGACTTGGAATTTTCGGGCCAAACTTTCGCAATAGGTACCTAGTTATCTGGTTAATAAATCCTGAAAATCTGAGCCGAATTCATAGAGAAATGACTGAGAACGAACTGTTCGAGTAAACTCTCCTTCCTGCTGAAGTGACTAAAGCCTAGCAGCTTTACAACGAGCGAGCCGAACGGCGCCGAGAGCACACGCTTTAAGATGCAATTGCATCCTACACGCTTAACGAAAAGCTAATCTTATACCGGCAGCCTTGGCTGCCGGTAAAAATAAGCGACCTGGCGGTTTTTTGCAAATAACTTTTTGGGTGCCATCCAGGCAACTTGAGCCTCATAACCAAAGTTGTAGACAAGGTCGAGCTCCGGCCTGGGGTAAATCCTAATCTGCGCTACGTTTGCTCTGAACACTAATTTACGCAATGTCAAAAAATGAGCTTTTTTCCTAATTGTGATAAAATTAGGTGACTGCAGAATTCGATTCTAGAGTCCTTGGCGACTCTAATGATGCTTTCATGATGTGTCTAGGCCAAACCGATCTGGAGATATGGCCGGTCAAATTATGCAAAAATCGCAAAAAATGGCGTTTTTTTGAAAATTGCACAAAATAAGGGGAAACATAATTTTTTTCCTCAGGGAGGGGGGTGGGCGATGGGGGTATGGCCGGCCGAGGGGGGTATGGGCCGGCGAGGGGGTAAACCCCCTTACCCCTGGCCCATGTATGGTCCAATACCATAATAAGCATCCGCAATCACTTTTTAGGCGTTTGCGAACTCTACCATTACAACACTGCCACTTCTGACATGCAAATTTTGAAAATTTGTGTTACAGTACAAAAAAATTTTCTTGAAGCTGTACCACCGCTTGTTGGAAGCCGAATTACGGTATCAGGATAAGGTTTTCAGGGTCGGGAAGTGTCAGATTCGATTCCGGCGGTCAAGAATACCCCATTCAGGAAGTTTCAGCCAAATCGGTCGGTCTGCCTATGTTTCCCCCTTATTTTGTGAAATTTTCAAAAAACGCCATTTGTCGCGATTTTTGCATAATTTGACTGGCCATATCTCCAGATCGGTTTGGCCCAGACACATCATAAAAGCATCATTGGAGTCGCCAAGGACTCAAGAATCGAATTCTGCACTCATCACATTTCATCGCAATCGCTCATTTTTTCACATTGCACAAATTCGTGTTCAGAGCAAACGGAGCGCAGATTAGGATTTGCCCCAGGCCGAGCTCGACCTTGTCTACAACTTTGGTTCTGAGGCTCAAGTCGTCCGTAGGCCTCCCAAAAAGTTATTCGCAAAAAACCGCCAGGTCGCTTATTTTTTTAACAGACTATAGTTTGCATACTGTATGTACATAGTACGTCAATAGTTGAGTGGAGATGACAAGTTTTACAGCCGCCATCCCACAGCGGCCAGGATCAATAATGTTTATTTTAGTCTGTTCACGTGCACACCTACCCAAATCTTGCATGGCATTGTCGCTTTGGCATTGCTTGGGTTGGGCCCGCCCGATTTCCAGCTCTAATTCCTTTCAAAAAGACAATTCGGACGCCCATCATGGGAAACATCAAATGAAACCGAGAAATTGTTTGCGAAACTGAAAATAATAAACAAAGTAAGCATAAAACTCGTGTTAAACAGCGGCAACCAGGACCAGGTTTGTGCGCTATGTGCAAGACGAACAGTACAATACGTGTGCCAAAGATCTCCGAATTCGATTCAAAACTGACCAAGTTGTGTTGTTTACAGTGTGCAATCCATTATAAGGAATTTTTTTTGATTTTCAACTTTCAAGGCCCAAAAACTCGATTAGGGGTCACTTTTTTATTTTGTCGATTTTTTTCTTTAATCAAAAGCAAAAACATAGCGCTACATTTCCGCGAAATAAAACAGTTGAACTATTGACTGTGCGGGTGTCAAATCGGGCCCAGAAAGGATTTGAAAAAAAATTTTGTCAGAAATCTAGTCGAGTAGGGCAGCATTTGAAAGAGAATAATTTTCTGATTCTAAATATGCAATTTGCAAGTTCCTACGATCATTTGGTCTCGAGTTATGATTCAAAATCTGTGAGAGGGTCGAAAAAGTGACCCTCTCAAAAATGGCCGGGAAGGTGATAAAATGTCTTTTTAGGTCAAATTAAACCAAAATATGAAATTTCAGCCAAATCGGAGACAAAAAGTTGAGATTTGTCCGGGAAGAGTCGACCCTTATATAAACCGGCTCTTAAGATAGTGCTTAGTTCCTGAGATATTTACCCTCAAAGTCAAAACAGAAATTTTGGCAATGAGCAAGAGTGATAAAGAACAACCCAGCAGTTTTTTACTTTTGCAACCATGAATCTGAGCCGATTTCAATGAATCCTTTTTGAATGAAAGACTGATAAATTCTTCAAAGATTGGTGCAATTTTTATTGAGATTCACAGCTTAGTTCTTGAGATATTTGCCTTCTAAGCCGAAACAGATTTTGACAAAGATTTCATTCATTCATTCATTCATTCCGTTGTATTTCATAATAAAGCAGATTCCTACTGCTGTGGCTAATGATACTTTAGTATTAGTGTTGAAGTAAACCGAGTTTCTGTATCACCTGTAAAGCCTCCAAGAGCCCTTAGCAGTAGCAGGAATCCATTTTATTACCGAGTGCAGAATAATAAAAAAATCCCTCTTGTTCACTGCCAAAATCACTGTTTTGATTTTGAGAGCGAATATCTCAGGAACTAAGCAGGGTACATTAATGAAAATTTCAGCAATCTCTTAAGAATTTATTTATCTTTTATTTAAAAAAGGATTCATTCAAATCGGTTGAGATTTGCCGTTGCTACAGCGAAAAATCTGCTGGGTTGTTTTTTTTCGCACACCCTGTACTTTATACCCAAGGTTGGTTATGCTACGCATATAGGTAAAGTAGGGCTATAGCCAAGTATGGACAAAGGTCAGTCTCTAGGCTGACAGTAGATTCGGCAAATAGAAAACTACTGATTGTGTTCAAGTAAGGGATAAAGTTAGAGAAAATTATTGCCTGTGCTTCTCTTCCTGATGTTGCTTGTTCAGCTCATTGAAACTGAGATACAGTTTTGATTTTAAACGGTACCGGAGTTTTCCACTTATATGACAAATAGGAAAATGCCCAAATAGGTCACTTTTCACGCCCTTTTGAAGACCATGATCTTATAATAACTTTGGTGGTCTTATAATCCGAAAATTTCGAAGGCATCACTTGGTTGAGAGAAAAATTTGTAGCAAATTCTAGCAAGTTGATCGCAAATAGATACAGGGTGTCTCAAAAAAATGATCACATTTCTTTTTACTGCCATTGACCAAATAGGCTGAAATTTGGACCATAGGTGCCAAACGTCGGGCAATTTTATGTGTTAAAGTTTGGTGCACTAGGCTTGACTCAATCCCGAGAAATTTAAAAAAAGTGAAATTTGGTAATTTCAATAGTGAAAGGCGGTCACCGAAAAATGGAAACATTTCCTTTTCCTATATCTTTTCTAATTTTTGACGGAATTGGATGAAATTTGGAGTGTAAACGCAGAAGTTCAGGGTAATTCGTGTGTAAAAAGTTGACGCATGAACTCCAACGCTATCGTTAGAGTTTAGGCGATAATGTAATGTAACGTTTTTTCGGTGACCGGCTTTTGGTATTGATATTATCAAATTTCATTTTATTTGAAATTTCTCGAGAATTGGTCAAGCCTAGTGCACCAAATTTTAACACATAAAATTGCCCGAATTTGGGCACCTATGGTCCACATTTCAGCCTATTTGGTCAAAATTTGCGGAAATGGCAGTGAAAAGAAATGTGATCATTTTTTCGGTGACTGGCTTTCACTATTGATTTAACAAATTTCACTTTTTTTGAAATTTCTCGGGAATGAGTCAAGCCTAGTGCACCAAACTTTAACACATAAAATTGCCCGAGTTTTGGCACCTATGTTCCAAATTTCAGCCTATTTGGTCAAAATTTGCGGAAATGGCAGTAAAAAGAAATGTGATCATTTTTTGAGACACCCTGTAGCAAATTTCTAGCAAATAACAGGTTAATAACAAATTAAATTTGAAATTGCGGTGACTAGTAAGTACATGTACTTAGCTAGTAAATATAATTACCGACAGTTACAAGCATACATGTACTAGGGGCGTTTAGGGGTTACCCACCTTGCAGGAAAGGCCAACCCCCCCCCCCCCCCGAGACAGGTTAAGGGACCCCCCGACCCAAAAATACAAGTACTAGTAGCGGCTCCCAGTACTAACAAACTGGCTCAGAAATCACTAATTTTAAGCCTAAAATTCGCTTGAAAAGCCTTTGAAAACCGAATTTGGCGTTTCCACTGCTGATATTTAAGAAAAATCGGTGTTTTTGGAAGCCCTTTTTGTCATTCTTTGCTTGTTTTTAGCTCGAAAACGCTATTTGGCAGCTTAAGAGTCAGTCTCTGGTCAGATCGCGTTTTGGCCCTTTGCCCTATTCAGACCCAAAATTGAAACTTTGAGCAAGCGAGCTGTAAGTTCGCACATTAAGAGTCAGTTCGCGAGAGAATCGACCCTGCTATGTGCAAGTCGAAAAATCGGCCATCGTGAAAACTTAGCCCTGGGGTCTCCGGTTTGGGGAAGTTGTACCTAACGATGACTTGTGCTAAACCTGAAGGGCACAGCCCTCTAGGTGCCTTGGTCCGGCAGAGCCAGCCCTCGGAAGCAGGGTGGGCAACCATCAAAATCGGACTGTCAATAGGTCATGTTTGACTGAGTGTTACTTGCGATCCAAAGAAGCTAGAACGTTGTGCTTGGTGCCAAACGAATCGTCATGACATGGGCTTTCGTTTGCCGCATAAGTAGTACTGCTTGGCTGTTTCGTTCTCTAACCACGACATCGCATGTGAAAAAATCCGCAAAAAATTTCATGGTGAAGTTCACTAAATTAGATTTTTCTCGAAAATAGTAAAAGTAACCCTCGTGATTTTTTTTTATATTTTATAGCCCTGTGAATTGCGCTTCTAACGGTGTATAGAAAGTGGCAAAAACGCATGCCTCTGCATATCAAATTTCCACTCAAAGTTCAAAGATAACCAAAAATTCGCTTATTTACCACTATTTAAGCATGTATCCCATGCATATGTATGTATGTATGTATGTATGTATGTATGTATGTATGTATGTATGTATGTATGTATGTATGTATGTATGTATGTATGTATGTATGTATGTATGTATGTATGTATGTATGTATGTATGTATGTATGTACATTGGCACTCACACTGGTCAGACATTTCACAATGGCTCGATAATGTTAAACCAAGTATTCCAGGTTAAAGCAGATCTCACATCATGCAATATGCAGTAATCAAAACGCCAAATCTCACTTATTCATTCACAGTGAACCAATGGTTTTGGAAGTCACCAGTTCAAGTTCCTCAGCTACAGCCTATGTTTATTTACAAGAACATGTCAGATTATACTGCCAGGGCAAAGATCAGATCAAAATGTAAGTTCTATGCAATGTGCACATACAGATTATATACAAATTAATCATTTCTACACAGGTCAACATATCGTTTCAATACGACTGGGTCAGCTCGTTGGGCTGGAGTATCATTTTGGCAGCGTAAAACATACATTACTCTAGAAGGCACAGAAGGAAGAGGAAGTGTTCTGAGTCAGAGGAAGGCTGTCGCCGGACTGCCGTACTATATTTTACCATCATCAAACCACACCGTTACACTTGATGACTTTGACATTGGACAAATCAGAAAGTTACAGATATTCGTAACCCAACAATCTGATGATTATGAAGACTGGGATGCATGGTATGTTATCACTACCAAAAACTGCTTTGATTTTCAATCATAGTTCATTACCCTATGTATGTATTTCAAACTTGCTGTCTATCATAAAGTTATACATATATTTTTGAAACCATCAATGTGCTGAAGGCACACATTGGCACTCACACTGGTCAGACATTTCACAATGGCTCGATAACGTTAAACCAAGTATTCCAGGTTAAAGCAGATCTCACATCGTAAATTACCTACCCTTTGGTGTGAAGCATTGTTTGCTCAGACCCGTGGAGCGTGAGAAAAGTAAGGTCGAACATGTCCCGGTCGCAAAATTTTCGCATTTTTCTCAGATCGAATATTCCCAAGTCCGGTTTTCCACCTACTAGTACGAATTCGGATTTAAAAAAATTGGGGTTTTAGAGTACTTTTAGACTGCTTTAAGAAACTTTTGTCAAATTTTCGTTTTCAGAAAAAAATTTTTGCCCCCTTTGCGCCCCCCTAGCTGGTCTGGAACCCCAACCCCGTTTCTTTTTTTTCCAGAAAATTGTTGCGCTATCAATTACCTACCGTTTGGTGTGAAGCATTGTTTGCCCAGACCTGTGGAGCGTGAGAAAATTGAGGTCAAACATGTCCCGACTTGGAAATATTCGAACTGAGAAAAATGCGAAAATTTTGCGACCGGGACATGTTTGACCTCAATTTTCTCACGCTCCACAGGTCTGGGCAAACAATGCTTCACACCAAACGGTAGGTAATTGATAGCGCAACATTTTTCTGAAATATAAAAAACGGGGTTGGGGGTTCCAGACAAGCTAGGGGGGGGGCGAAAAAAATTTTTTTTCTGAAAACGAAAATTGGACAAAAGTTTCTTAAAGCAGTCTAAAAGTACTCTAAAACCCATACATGTCGTTGGGGGGTAAAGGGGGGGGGGCCGGCCCCTCCCCAAGCCCGATTTTTCGGCAAATGTCCCCCCCCAGCGGATTTTTGGGGGGGGGACCTGAAAACCCACTTTTGGATTCCAAAGTAAAGAAAATTTTAGCCCAGACAATGCATTCTGCAGCACAAAATTGGGTTTTCGGCTACCATACAACCCAAAACAGGGTTTTGTAAGGCTTAGAAATCCTAAATAGGGTTTTTAGACTGCTTAGAAACCCTGATTAGGGTTTCTAGGTTACTTTTAAACCCTGATTAGGGTTTTCAGGTTACTTTCAAACCCTGATTAGGGTTTTTAGGCTACTTTGAAACCCTAAACAGGGTTTTTAGGCTACTTTGAAACCCTAAACAGGGTTTTTAGGTTACTTTCAAAGCCTGATTAGGGTTTTCAGGTTACTTTCAAAGCCTGATTAGGGTTTTTAGGTTACTTTGAAACTCTAAACAGGGTTTTAGCACTGGCTAGAAAGCCTAGAGAGGGTTTTTGGGTTGATTAGAAACCCTAAACAGGGTTTAAGAACTGCATTCAAATCACTAAATAGGGTTTTTTTAGTAATCTTATAAGTCAAAACAGGGTTTTGCGCGTGCCTCAGAATCGATATTATACATTAGTCCATGTCAAAAAAAGAGTGGACTGGCGGTTTTTTGCGAATAACTCCTTATGGGTGCATCGGAGCGCTTTTTGCCTCATAACCAAAGTTGTAGAGTGGCTCGAGCTCGGTACTCTGGTGCAACCTAATCTGCGCAACGCGCCATGGTAATGCTAATCTGCGCAACGGAAAAAAATCAGCTTTTCCTGTAGTTGGGATGAACGCGAGTTTTTCAGTGAATTATAATCTACAGACCTCGGGGATTTCAAAAATGTATTCATATTTCTTCTAGGTGGAACGGTTCCAGAGTTATACACCATCAAAGTTGGCAAAAAATGCAAAAATGGCCATTTTTGGCGATTTTTCAGATTTCGTGGGGGGGGGGGATTGGAACAACTCTGGACCAACTCAGCCGATCAGGCTGAAATTCACATATATGGTGTAAAATTTAGTTTTACGTCGATTGAGACACATAAGAACCCTGAATAATTGACCCTGATACCGTAATCCCGATTTTTTTAACTTTAGGTTATTTGATTTTTTTTCTGCTGGTATGTAGAAACTTAACCCCTCCACTGTAGTTAAAAATGTACTTTACAGTGTTTTGAATCGATTTCAGTCCATTCTGAAGCCATTCGGATACTGTAGATTGTGATCCTGGCACGAAAATAACTTTTTGTCAATTTACATTGTTCCTGCGGTAAAGAAATGACCTATAGAGTAGGCACTAAGGGTTTTGATGGTCAGGGAATCCATTCTGGCATAACTATAATCACTGGAATACTGTATTTTGAGGTCCCGACACGAAAATTGCTATTTTGCGTTTATGCATGCCTGGTGCAAGGAAACGCTCTATAGAGTAGGCAATAAAGGTTTTCAGGGGTGGGGAATCTATTTCTGACATAACCATCATCGCTGGGTTACTGTATTTTGAGGTCCGGACGAGAAAATTGTTATTTTTTGCTATTTGGGTGTTTCTGTTGCAAGGAAACGATGAATTGACAAGCACTAAAGGTTGTCGGCATCAGCGAATTCATTCAGGGCATAGCGAATGTTACTGGATTACTGTACATATATTGTGGTCCTGGAACGAATGTACAAATTCATAAGTTTGATTACCTACTTTATTTAGCTTTCTCCTGCGACAAGAACACCCAAATTGCAAAAAATAACAATTTTCTCGTCGGGACCTCAAAATACAGTAACCCAGCAATGATGGTTATGTCAGAAATAGATTCCCCACCCCTGAAAACCTTTATTGCCTACTCTATATAGCGTTTCCTTGCACCAGGCATGCATAACAATTTTCGTGTCGGGACCTCAAAATACAGTATTCCAGTGATTATAGTTATGTCAGCAATGGATTCCCTGACCATCAAAACCCTTAGTGCCTACTCTATGGGTCATTTCTTTGCCGCAGGAACAATGTTAATTGACAAAAAGTTATTTTCGTGCCAGGACCACACACTACAGTATCCGAATGGCTTCAGAATGGACTGAAATCGGTTCAAAACACTTAAAAGTACATTATTAACCACAGTGGAGGGCTTAAACTACTACATACCAGCGGAAAAAAATCAAATGACCTAAAGTTGAAAAAATCGGGATTCTGATATAAGGGTCAGTATTTTTCAGGGTTCTTGTGTGTCTCAATCGACGTGAAGCCAAATTCTACACCATATATGTGAATTTCAGCCTGATCGGCTGAGTTGGTCCAGAGTTGTTCCAATCCCCCCAGAAAACTGAAAATCGCCAACAATGGCCAATTTTATCAATTTCGGCCAATATTGACGGTGAATATCACTGGAACCGATCCACCTAGAAGAAAAATGAATACATTTTTGAAATCATCGAGGTGTGTAGATTATAATTCACTGAAAAACTCGCGTTCATCCCAACTACAGGAAAAGCTGATTTTTTTCCGTTGCGCAGGTTAGCATTACCATGGCGCGTTGCGCAGAGTAGACCTGCATCGAGAGTACCGAGCTCGATTAATTTTGCCACTCACAACTTTGGTTGTGAGGCAAAAAGCGCTCCGGTGCACCCGTATGCAGAGTTGGTCTGCATCCGCCAGTCCGCTCTTTTTTGACATGGACTATAGGGTTCTCTGAACTATTTTTAGTAATAGAACTCATTTCAATCTGTATTTTATCGCTGAAACTCATATTCAATACATATTTTGAGCGCAAAACAGCTTTTTATTACATTCGTTGCTTCAATATTCGGTTTTTAAGGCATTTTTTTCAACCGGAACAGGGTTTTTAAGGCATTTTAACATGCATTTTGCGAGAAAGTCAACTTAGGATGTTCAAGCAACTTTTTTTCTCCGATCCGGCTGGTATCCAAATATGTTAAAATAGGTACCAAACGAACACCAACGGTGAATGTTCGAACATTGGGGACCCCCTAGAACCTGAGCTGTACTGTACCCCCTCAAAGTTGGGTCACCAGCCACTTTTCGGGCCATTTTTCGACTTTTATTCAAACGATCACCATTCACTTGTTTCTTAACGTACAGTTTCCACTTCCACATTGTATAAAGATTCCGCGAAACTTTGAATGGGCATAACTGAGGAACGGTAGGTCCTAGATCAACTCTGATGTAGTTTTCCGCCTCAACGGTCAAAACTACATCCAGTCAGTCGCACCCCGGCCGTATAGCAGCAGTAAAACTGAGGCAGCCTGATAGCGGGTGCAACAAGACTGATGACCATGTGTATAAAGAAACTGTGAATGGGCATAACTCGGGAACGGTAGGTCGTAGATCAATTCTGATGTCATTTTTGGACTCAGCGGTCAAAATTGCATCTAATAGCTTGGCGCTGAGCACGTTAGTCGCTTTCAATATAATGTAACAGCAGTTGGCAAATGTAATGAAGCTCACACTTGGGCGCGAATAACTCGTGAACCAGACCGAATCCAGACAAACCCAGTTCAGATTCGCAATCAGCGAGTAAAACTGCATAAGAATAACGGGTCTGTTAAGCCGCGTCGGTGGCTCAGTGGGTAGCTCGCTGCCTCTGAGTCACGGCGGCCGCTGCATCCCTAGCGGTTGTAGTGGTTCATCCTCTCGGCGTGGCAAGTTTCTTGCTGCAAAGAGTTGGTCGTCGGCACAACGCTCCACCCAGGCCACCGAAAGCTGGTTACAGCGAGTAGGTAAAATGGGAACCAACTGGATCTGCCATTGCACCAAAGCCGCTCCTACAGCATGCCACATTGGAGAAAAGATCAACGACGTCAGGTGCCGTCTGAGAAACCAGCAATAAGGCCAACACCGGTTTGGCCTCTTCGCCGGGCGGCCGTTGGGAGCTGTCGGCACCATGACGTCACCACGCCAGGCACTCTCTTAGTACCTGGCGCCCAACAGCATGGCTAGAGCGGCTTGGCAGTGAAAGGAGGGCAAACGTCCGAGATGACGAATACGGGGGTTGCGCAATGGACCGCAGAGGTCTGAGCGTAGGGCCGTGAGGCCCCCCCACACATCGGATCGGATCGAACGGGTCTGTTAATAATTTTGAGCAAAAAAAACTTTGACGTCTGTCTTCAAATCGCCAAACAGGGAGGGCTGACCCCTGGAAAGTGCATCCGAAACATGTTAATCTTGTTTGGCCATCAGTGCTGCATCCGTTCTGGCAGAATTCCCTGGACCCCGTATCTATGAGAGAAGTTATGACGATTCTCTGGAAAAAATGATGTCGTAATTACCGAAAATTTCGTAGTTTTTGGAGAATATCTCGCTAACTGTGTATGATCTGAAAGCGCGAGCATAAGAAAATGAAAGCCCTTCCAAAAAGCTACAAAACAATGTGGAAGTGGCAACTGTACGTTAAGAAACAAGTGAATGGTGATCGTTTGAATAAAAGTCGAAAAATGGCCCGAAAAGTGGCTGGTGACCCAACTTTGAGGGGGTACAGCTCAGGTTCTAGGGGTCCCCAATGTCCGAACATTCACCGTTGGTGTTCGTTTGGTACCTATTTTAACATATTTGGATACCAGCCGGATCGGAGAAAAAAAGTTGCTTGAACACGTTCCCTTATAGTAGGTATGGGCGACCATTTTTAATAATTCGCGCTACGACAACGAAAATATGCTAAAAGGGCCGATAGCATGACCGCATAGGACAATTCAGGCAAAAAACCGCATTCGATTTCATTAAAAATGAGAAAAATGCGATTTAATGACAGCCGCCTGCGAAGGTCTTTTCTATGGCGCACTTGGTACCATTTTTATTATGGGCAATATATTTGAATAACTCGCGCTACAAGAAAAAGTTTATGCTAAAACGGCGATAGCATGACCGTATGCGATAAATTACGCAAAAAACCGCACTTGATTTCATGAAGAATTAGAGAAATTCGTGTTAAAACAGTTTTTGTGTGAGCCGCCCAGTTTAGTAATTAGCATTTGGTCGCACGTTTGAACTGGGACTGATTTTCTGTGGCGCGATTTACGAAGATGCAACCCACTTGATTGTTTAAAATCTACTAGAAGGCCGTGAATATCCGTAACACATCTAAATTAATGCGAAAAAGAATGATTGCAAGCGTTGCACAAAATAAAATACTGAAATGGGAAAAATTATGGGTTACAGAAACTTCAACACCGTTTGTGGGGTTAACGACAAACAGCAGAGAGCCAATTCTTGTATCATTCGAAAGCCTGAAGTCTACTGTACTCAGAACCGATTGAAACCGTTTCGCCAAATTCATCGTTTTATCACAACAATCAGGAACACGAAAAAAATCCACGAAAAAGCCGGTTTTCAGTAGTTAAGAAAGAATCCAATTTGTGGGGACCGCGTCGAACTGTGCTAAGAAAAAGAGTGGTGCTATATAGGTAACAAGTTACGCTGATTTCAAATCCGATTGAAACCAATTTAAATGAACTCTCCTTTCAACAGAAAATGGACGTTGAAAAACGACGAATTCAGTTTTTGAAAAAAAATGCCCTTTAACCGCTGAATTATGGTTCAAAATGCATATTATTCGATAGCTCGTACTCTGTTTCATATAAGTACATCACTTCCTACCATCAATAACCGAACATAAAAAAGAATTTGCGCTTGAAGTTGCGAAAACCGTTTTCGGACCATATTTTGCCCGTATTTTTGTATTTTCTAAACGGCGCAGCCGGACGAAGCGTGCCCATCCCTACTTATAGCTAAGTTGACTTTCTCGCAAAATGCATGTTAAATGCAAAAACAGGGTTTTAAGGCTTTTTTCGGTCCAAATAGGGTTTTGAAGCCATTTTTCGCCCCAGAATCCCTAAAAAAGGTCGACAAAACCCGCTTTTTACCCCAAAAAAAGGTCAACAAAACCCACTTTTGGACCCCAAAAAAAAGGTTGCAAAACCCACTTTATACTTGGTCCCAAAACCTATTTGGGATTTCAAAAAGGTCCCACCCCACGGAAAAACCCAGCGACATGTATGCTAAAACCCCAAATTTTTAGGTCCGAATTCCGAGTATGAAGCGAGAAATTAGACTTTGAAATTTTGGTCCCATATACATACATAGTTAAGCGGACCGATTTTCGGAAGGCTATATCTCAGGACAGGAGCGTCAGATCCACTAATCCTTTGCAACCGAAAGATAACTCATAAGTATGTATTATTGTGCCAACTCAGAGCTCTCTAGCTCAAAGTTTCAATTTTGGGGTCTGAATACTGAAACTCGATCGGTTCTGAGACTGACTCTTAAGATGCATTTTGCGAGAAAGTCAGCTTTGAGGGGGCAAGCAGGGCCATCTCACGGATCTGGCTGATATTTATATCTATTAAAATAGAGCACAGTCGAAGACCAACGGTGCATGCCCGGCCACCAGCAACCCCCTACAACCGGAGCTACACACCCTCAAAGTTGGGTCGGCAGCAATTTTCGGGCTCATTTTAATAGCTCTGACACCCTCCATTCAAACGATCACCCTTCATTCACTTCTTAACCTAGGATCCCCACTCGCATATGGTTTTGTAGCTGGTCCAATGGCCTTTCATTTTCTGATACTCCCGTTTCCAGATCATAGCTGGTTACCGAGATATTCGCCGAAAACTGCGAAATTTCCACAAAATGCCACTCCGTTTTTTTTTCGAAAAATCTTTATAACTTTTTGTGCAAAGGCCCTGCCAAGCTAATGTTTTACAAAAGTTAGGCATGGGTTGGCCAAACAAAATGAGCGCCCCAAAGTGTGCGGTTAGGGGGGAGGGGGTGTTTTGGCCTCTCAAAGGTGTTCGAAAAAATTTTTTTTCTGCGAAGCTTAGTTGTTACCATACTGTTATATGTAGTTTTGTGTGCTGAGTTCGAAAATGCATTCAGTTTAGCTAGATTCGCTCTGGATCGGGAGAAATTGGCGTCCAAAGTTGAGACCAACCCTATTTCTTGAGAGGCACTCCTCACTAGTATGACCATTAAACGCGGTGCAATGCAGTTTTTCTTATGTAGTTTTTGCTGCTGATTCCGAAAATAAATGTTCAGCATTCAAGCATTTCTGAAGGGAACCTTTTGTCAGTCAATAGTGCACCCGACCTATTTTGAGCCGCTGAGTTCAAAAATGGCGTTTGTTTTAATCTATAGTTACTCGTTTTGGAGATATTGGAATATTAATGCAAATTTTGTTTGATCAGTAATATCTCAAAATTGAACAGCAGTAGAGAAAAACAAAGGTCATTTTTGAACTCAGCGGGTCAAAATAGGTCGGGTACACTATTGACTGACAGAAGGTTCCCTTCAGAAATGCTTGAATGCTGAACATTTATTTTAGGGCAGCGGCAGTCTTCTATGACATTAAGGCTGCGTTCGATCAAGTGCCACATGCCGACCTGCTACTCTCCCTCAAAGAGAACTACTCTGTCCCTGATTGGCTCCTGCAGTGGCTCGCTTCTTACCTATCTGGTCGGTCGTACCGGGTGAAGGTTGATGGCAGTCTGTCTTCCGAGAGAGACGTGCTCAGTGGTGTGGCTCAGGGCAGTGTCTTGGGACCTGATTTGTTTCTCGCCTATGTTGATGTGCTCGCCAAACAACACTACAGCATACATGTAGCTGGGTTTTCGGCTGGGGGGGGGTTTTTTCCAGATCCAAAATAGGGTTTCAGCACTATTTCCAAAGGGGGTTTCAGCGACCTTTTTTTGGTGTCCAAAAGTGGGTTTTAGCGACCTTTTTTTGGGCTCAAAACAGGGTTTTGAGGACTAAAAATCCGGTAAAAATCCTGTCAGAAGTGCAAAAATTCCCTATAAAACCCTATTTATTGGTTTAAAATGTGCAGAAAATCCTATTTTTTATTAAAAACGTGCAAAAAACATGTTTTTGCTTTAAAACATGCAAAAAAGCTCTATTTTACTCGACAGAATAGAGCTAAAATGCGTATCTGGAACCCTATTTAGAGATTTTGAAACAAAAATTAGGGCACTGAAACCCTGTTTAGGGTTTTTGAGACCCAAATTAGGGCTCCGGAACCCTATTTAGGGCTTTTGAAACCCAAATTAGGGTTCCGGAACCCTACTTTGGGCCTCCAGAAACCCTGTTTAGTCTCTGTGAAACCCAAATTAGGGTTCCGGAACCCTATTTGGGCCTCCAGAAACCCTGTTTAGTCTCTGTGAAACCCAAATTAGGGTTCCGTAACCCTATTTAGGGTTTTTGAAACCCAAAGTAGGGTTCCGGAACCCTATTTAGGGTTTCAGAAACCCAAATTAGGGTTTCAGAAACCCAAATTAGGGTTCCGGAACCCTATTTAGGGTTTCAGAAACCCAAATTAGGGTTCCGGAACCCTACTTTGGGTTTTCAAAAACCCAAAACAGGGTTTCGGAACCCTATTTAGGGTTTTTGAAACCCAAATTAGGGCTCCGGAACCCTATTTAGGCTTTCAGGTACCCAAAACAGGGTTTCGGAACACTATTTAGGGTTTCTGAAACCCTAAATAGGGTTCCGGAGGCATTACTTTGGGTTTCTGAAACCCTAAATAGGGTTCCGGAACCCTATTTTGGGCTTTTGAAATGCTAAATTACGGTATATAAGTCTTGAAACCCTGAATTTTAGCAGTTTGTAACCCAAAATAGGGTTTCAGAAAACCCCCCCCCAGAATTCGGCTGGGGGGGGTTTGCCGAAAATCGGGCCTGGGGGGGCTAAACCCCCCCAACACCCCCCCCTCCTACATGTATGCACTACAGTAACGGTACAGTGCTTTACTTGTATGCAGATGATTCGTGTATGGTTCGTGCAATTAATTCAGTGGATGACGGCCTAGCCCTCCAACGAGATGTCGACTTGTTTAGCCAAACTATCAGATCTCTAAATCTAAAACTTTCTCCTACTAAGACCAAATATGTAGTGGTGGGGTAGAGTTTCGTATATAAATAAGCCCTTTACTATAACAGCAAACCAACAACGGGTGTTGTGCACAAGTAGAAGTAGAAGTAGAAGAATGACTACACAAATCACACAAGCAGTTATATAGGGCATTCATCTATTGTATCTATTGTATCTATTATTACATTTCAATACATGTCTGTCTGGGATATGAATATATGTATTGTTAGCGTATTTACAATGGATGCATCACTATTAGACAGTTACTAAGCACCCTACGCCAAGACACTCCCGCCGAAAAGGTAAAGAATTACACAAAGTTATACAACATGACAAAGCAAGCACTTATGCAATTTTGACATCAGCCTTCTTACGTCGTTTCGAAGCGCTATCAAACTTATTTCTTAAGTTATTAGACAGAGACGTTGATATTTGCAGTAGCAGCTGAATAATAACAGGAGCGAAGATAACAGTTAAAATAATTATAATAATGAGAATAATAAAAAATACAATCGAAGCAAGCCAATTGTCAGACAATATACCGGAAAGAAATCCAAAATCGATTTGTGAATTAACTTTAACGTTATCTGTTATTATATTTGATATGTTGCCGATGCGCTCCTTTTGTATAAAAACCAGTTGTGTTTGTATATTGAATTCTGTTTTGCCTGCTGGGCAATTAACAGTGCATTTTTCATCAACTTTTGCATGGGCGAAATGTAGCGTTGTTGTAGCTGTAACTCCAGTTGGACTACAAGTAGTTGAAAATGTTATTTTTCCACAGTCAATGTGTGCTAAGCCTTCTCCAAAGTTTGTTGTACATTTGAACTTCAGTTTCGCCCCATTCAAGCATCCATAACATCCTCCAAATTCAATAACCTTTATTTTACATGTGTTCTTGTTGACCTTTGTTGCCAGTCGAAATCCTTCCAAGCTTATTTGTATTTCAAGAGATGCAATGCTGTTCAGTTGTGCCTCCAGCTTCGTTCCTTTTCCAGAAATCGAGAAACCATTCCTGCTGATTGGTAGTAGTGAGTCAACTTTAGAGAAAAGATTCTTCAATTTTTTTTTCATAGCATACGCAGCTTGTGTTTCTTGAGGCGTGCAGGTGCAAGGATCCTTACTTAAATAACAATCGAACCTTTGAGCTTTAAGACGACTAGCACATTGTATTGAACCAACAGTTCCCGTCACTGGTTGACCGGAAGTACTTGCTGATGTAATGATTGTTCTGACACCATCTGTAATAAACGTTTTTCCCAAGATAGGAGTTGGTGGGTTAGTGATAGAAATGAGTGTAATTTGTAAATTCTTCCATTCCTTCTTTATGGCTGGTTGTAGGACAAATGTGTGTTGATCTCTTTGATCTTGTAGTTGTAAACGCGCTGTAACTTCTACTTTGAGGGCCCATGTTGGGCACGTGAACACTTCAAACACTGTTGAACTTGTGGGAATGGCATAATTTCTGTAGAATAAGCATCCACTAGAGCAAAAGAAACAATTACA